>JAQBSW010000883.1:0-162646 GCA_029291075.1 Eudiplozoon nipponicum | reverse complement strand
CCGTCACAAAAAGGCAGAAATAGAGCATTTCCTTGTGCATTGAGTGGCGGTGTGTCCATTGGTTTATGTTAAGTATAACACAAAGTGTGTTTGACTATACTCTTAATTATATATGAGCCTATTGATTAAGTAAAATAGCAATTCTCTATATTATTGTGGCTTAAGCAATAAACAAGAAAATTAGCAAATTCAGCTGACAGTCCACCGAGTCGTTCAAAAATACAGCTAGCACTTAATTGTCACAAGGCTACGGTGATCATTCATTAAACCTAGGTTAGGTTTTAACGTGTGCGCATTTAATGTGCAAACATTAAAACAACTTGGACCACAAGAATCTCTTGCACGTGAGTTGGATAAATTAAAAATCGACATATGTTGCGTACCTAAAACCAGAAAACAGGACCCTAGGTGCATTACAGAACTGGTTGCACCATCACTATCTACGCGTTATTAGCTTCGAACATCTGGTTCCACAGAGTTTTCCCAAGTCGGTAAATGGGGCGTTGGTATTGCCCTTACCGCACGAGCTGAAGCTTTCTTAATTAAATGGATCTCATAAAATAGTCGACTGTGTGCGCACGTTTAAATACACCTACTAAAATAAACAAAAACCGTTATCATCGTTGACTCTTCGTTGTATCTGCATATGATCCTAGCGATTGCAGTACGGAAGAAAGGAAGGACGCTTTTTGCTCCGAATTAAGTTCCTTACCAAGTAGAGCACAAGTTCAGATATAGTCTTGGTTACGAGTGACATGAATGCTCAATTTTTTCGCTTAAGTAACACAGAATTTCATTTAGGTGGAAGATAGACTTTAAGCTCGACGCGCAGCGATAATGCTGAACGGCTTTTGGATAGCTGCGCTGAACATACACTATATTTAAGTAGTATAAACTTCAGACGTAGTGTTAGACGTTGCGCTACATGGCGTCCACCAGCATCCGCACAACAATGGACTCAAATAGGTCATGTAGCAATTAGTTATAGATGGCGTGGTTGCATCCACGATTGTCGTTCTTTTTGTAACACTTCTGTAGACTCGGACCATGCACTTATCCGATGTAGATTTGCACTAACATTTTCCGGGAAAATAATTAAGAATAAACCCCAAATTGATGTAGGCAAACTCGAACAACCGTCCTTCTGAAAAGCGGTGCCCACAAAATTTGTTAATATTATACGAGCTCTCTACACATACTTCACGTCGCATTAAAGTTTACAAAGAATTAGCGCATAACTTTAAAACCAGCAGTGCTGTTCGTCAAGGTTGTCCACTTTCCCCGTTTTTTAAAAATTTTGTTATCGATGCTATTATGAACAACACTCTCCCACGCATACAGGATGCTGGAATTGAACTTCTCCCGGGCGATAAACTAGTCGATCTTGACTATGCGGACGATATCGTACTATTATTCGACAATCGGGAAGCTGCCCAGGCCACCTTGAATACATTAGCAGACGTTATACCGTCTTTCGGTATGAAATTCGCACCCTATAAACGTAAAATACTGTTACAGGATAACGCACCACTCACTCCAACGTTGCGACTGCAGAATGAAGATCTAGACATAGTCGACAGTTTTACATACCTTGGGAGCTCTATTAATATATCCGACGAGGTGAGAAAACGAATCTCGAAAGCTTTCTCGAACCTACGTTATTTATGGAGAAACGCGAATATATAACTTTGCCTTAAAGGTCTTGTGTACAATGCATACGTACGCGCAGTCTTACTATACGCTAGTGAAAATTGGCTTCTTAGAGTTGATGATTTGAGACGCTTACAGCCATTCGATCATTGTTGTTTGAGAAGTATAGTACATATGTATTAGGTGTTGCGAACCTAGTAAAAAAATAGTTCACTTGTGATTAGAAGGATAAATCAAAGACAGCATAAACGGAAAGTATAATCTCATGCATATTCGTTTCGTGCTTATGAGATTATACTTTCCGTTCATGCTGTCTTTGGTTTATCCTTCTGGTTACAAGTGAACTAATTTGTTACTAGGTTCGCAACACCTAATTGTGTTGTGGAGAGGTTTAGTTTGCCTCTTTGCGTTATCCTGATAAATTTACTCATAGTAGCTAGGTATTCATTCACCCTCTGCCTCTCTCACTCTCTCGAAAATCTCACTATTAATTTGTCTAAAATATTATTTCTGTTTTCAGTTATATACTTTTTTCACTCCTTATGGTTACATGGCAGTGAAATATTAGTCACTTTTTACTTTTGTATGGCTGGACATGATGATGATCAGATACGGTGACAGTTCTGTAGACTAGTTAAAACCAGAGAAATTACAATTGTATTGGCGAGAATGTTTTGTAATCGTGTGAAAATTATCGCGTAAAATTTTGGTTGGAATCTGCCGACCTTACTTATTACTCTAAAAGCAATGTTCAACAAAGAAAATCTTAGCTTTTATATATATATATATATATATATATATATATATATTGTACACGATGAAGAGAGAAGAGTTACACGATCGATACCTTTAAGGGATACCTTGTTTGCAATTCGACTGATTACTACAAGCGTTATAAATAGTATTACAAAATCTAACACTCATGTTTGCCTAATCAAGCTTAATACCAAAAACCTTGCAAATAAAAAGGAGAATTAATTCATGAAAAATTAAAGCTAACCGTTTTGCCGATTGGTTTTGCATAAATAAAGCGCGTTAACTCCAGCAACCAATTTATGACATGAACAATACGCATCTGCAAAACATAGTGTTCCAGGATGAATTCGGACAACTGATTGATTATTCGTATTTGTGGCACTGCCTTCAAAAAAGAGCTAGTCAATTCTGACGCATCTAAATTAAACGTTAAAAAACACAATTTGTAAGAGGACAATTTAAAAATACATTAATAATGCCTAAGAATAATATTTAATGTAGTTTTTTTTAAATATTCAATCAAATATAGCAACAATAATTACGTCCGATATAAACTCTGCATATATATATATATATATATATATATATATATATATATATATATATATATATATATATATATATATATATATAATAGAGAGAGAGAGATAGAGGAGTGAAAACGTATTCTGGCATCTTAATAACAGATAAATTTGGCAGGTGATGCCGATTAGCCTTGGATTTTAGGACATCAAAGATAATGTTCAATTAAGTCCAAATTATACATGTGCGCACATAAAAGTCAACCTGGTGTTCTTTCGAAGACCACAGATAACCATTAAAAATAAATAAATAATATTTTCATACCGCATCGGCCGATGCGAAGTATAAAAAGGGTCGCGCCTTGTGGTGCGGTGTGGATAAACGAAACTAACTTAAATCAGATATGCCTTAAATTTGGACCCCTAGGGTGGAAAGAAGCTTATGCCGTACCGCGCAATCGTCGAAGATTAAATAAAGAAGGCGCTAACTAAAAGCCTTCCACAAGTGGTTAGTCAGTGCCTTCTGGGCCTCTCCGTACAAAGCACAGTGATAAAAGTCGAGATCATAAGAATGAATTAATGAAAAGATTTGGGAAGCCCCTGACGCCGCCACATCTTTTGCAGTGAAGCAAAGCGCATACCAAAATACGCACGCCCGAATTTTAACAGCAAAAGCTGGTCATCCAGCGTTGCATAAACGTAGTGATTCTTCAAACATGTACTCTTAGAACAGGATAGCTCTTGCTTTGTGTGCTCGTCAATCATGTACAGCTGACGAATTTCACGATTGCGATGTCACAATATGCCTGATACTATATAGCGCGAGCAGTTTCGCAGCACAATGCGACAGTGATCTAACCAGGGACATTGATGCCTTTGTGCAATTTATTACTGCAGCGAAATTTATACTTGACTGCATAGCAATAAACTACCGTTTATATTACACTAGGTTCTGCGTACAAAACCTAACTGTAATAGTAGAAAATCTGTACAGGCCAACTCTAAGTCATTTTATTATACAAATGATTATCAATCAATTGTTCGCACAACGGACGGTATTCTGCAACATGTTGACACGACGTAGACCGTATACACGAAACAGTGGCGTGACACCGTACTGAGACTAGCCATATTATGGAAAAAGATAACGGTTAACCTCTGTTAATACTACGAGAGCGTATTGCGGGTGCCCTACTGAGTCAATCAGTGGATCTGTCCAGTTTCCAGGCTGCCAGAATTTGATTGTAATTGTGCTACACGGGGCCACTCGTACCAAAACTGAGTATTGGTACATAGAAATTGCGCACGCAGGCGCAACAAACTCTTAGTGACCAGCTACCTTTAACTTCAGCTGATGGTAGATCAAAGAAGTCCAAGAAAACCTGGGTAAGGAAAGTTTAAGGAAACAGAAGCTTACCCACCGACGATAACTTCCGAGAACATGTTAGCAATTTTTACAGGCTCCAAAGCTCTACGTTGCGCAGCATTTATAAGGAAACAAAATAGAGATTCTACTCTGCTTAGTTAGATTTTCACACAATTTTCTGCAAGCAACACAGCGGATACAAAACATCTTCATCATCGTCGTCAACATCATTAACATAATTATCATCACTATAATCCACATCATCATCATCATCATCATCATCATCATCATCTTCATCCTCCTCATTATCCCCATCATCATCAAAGTCGTCGTCTTAATTATCATCACTATTATCATCTACTTCATTACCCTCATCCTCATCATTATCATCACCGTCGTCGTCATCCTCTTCATAATCGTTATTATCATAGGCTGTAAAACATCAAAATTTAAAATCTAATGTGATAATGTTCTATTACTATACAAAATATAGTGTGGACTCAGTTTATTTTTGATCTTTTGATTAGGAAACAGCGGAACAGCTCTTCTAGTTCGTTCTATTTTCTATTTGAACAATATATTTCGTATGTAAAATATTACAATACACAATACATGGACACCCAAATATCCGAACCGACGGTATCCAGAAATTAAAATAAGGCTTGTGATCTGGCCTCTTCAAAGAACAGTTTTCCGCCAGACGCCAACAATTCCGCCATTTAATTGTCTTTTGATTAGTGAGAACACAGTGCGCTGTGATAAAGTGACCGATATTGCGAATAATAGCATCTGGCCACGAAATGACCCGTTGTCCGTAGCCATAGAAATTTCGTCCTGACGACCGGCGGGCCCAAGCTAGTTAACCCGGGAACGGTAGCATGAACCTTTCCGGGTCAAAAAGGAACACAGCTATCATCCTGTTTCATGTGAAGCCTCGAGTTTGGTCTAACTGCGCGATAACTTTTATTGTTAAATGTGTAGTGACGGAATGAGAGCAAGTCTTCTAGACGTGAAGGGCAAGTTTCGGCTGCTAAAGGAAACTATGACCATTGGCATAAGAGCAGATAACATTCATCCGCCTTGGTTGACAGACTATCTTGAAGGAAAACTACGAATACAAACCATCAATAGGAATGGGCGACCCAGTGTTCTTTTACAGTCCACATATAACCATAAAAAATACAAATTAAAATGATTACATAGTGCATCGGCCGTCGCAAAGTATAAAAAGGGTCGCCTTACTTGCTGAGACGCGCAATGGCAATAAGCGAAGTCGGGCTACTGCAAGCAACTTTATCTCCGATTTTGCCTCCTTTTCTTTCCCTTCCTCTTCACAATCTAACAATAACGCTGTTTTAGATACTATGAATATGGTGGATGTTGATCATGTCAGTGAGCCCAATATCAGGTTGTCAAATATCGAAAATAATTCTAGTAGATGATCATTCATTAAACCTAGGTTACCTTTTAACGTAGGCGCATTTAATATGCGAACAATAAAAAAAAACTTGGACAAGTAGCTCTTGCACGTACGTTGGATAAATTAGAAATAGACATGTTGCGTATCTGAAACCGGAATACAAGATCCTACGTGCATTTCAGAACTGGTTGCACCATCCCAATTTACGCGTTATTCGAAAATCTTGGTCCACGGAGTTCTCTCAAGCTGGTAAATGGGGCGTTGGTATTGTCCTTAGCGCATGATTTGAAGCTTGCTTAATTGATTGGATCTCTTTAAATAGTCGACTGTGTGCGGCATGTTTAAATACATCCGATTCCCGAAAACAGGCCGCGGCAGGGCGGCTCATTTGTTAGAGTACCAGATTCCGAAGCAGACGTTCCCAGGTTCGAGTCCAGTCCGCGGCACATTCTGGCCATTTCATGATGAGTTCCCAATAAGGACGAAACCGGTCTACAGGATCAATTGACTTTTTAACACTATACAATTCTCAGTTTATACTGGCATATGAAAGTAATTAATGGGTCAGGTGCTTATATCAAGACTGCAACCTTGATTATAATAATTGTTATCAACGCCCGCACGACCAATGTTAGGTTAATTTGTTCAGAATGATTGGCATTCCCAATTCGGTCAGAATTTTTCCTACCTTCAATATTCTAATTTTGGTACCTATTACAGGAGTGTTCCAAATTATATAGTGAGAGTTTGCGTTAAAAGTGCACAGTTAATGACGAAATTTAATGTCTAAATTACTACCTCTTTAATACAAATGATTATGTGAAATTTCCCCGCCCAAGTAAACAATTTATTTTTAAATATTTAGTTGTTTTGTGACATAGTTCCGGCTTATACTAAGGAGTGGTTAATAAGAAACGCATGTAAACACTTGAACACGCTTATTATTAATGATGACTTGGACATCTTTCTCGTTACTAGATAGGCCATGCCAGACAAATGTTGTGGACTTGATGCAGAAATAACCCAATATCATTATCCGTGCACCAAAGTCGCTTGAGATAGATATAAATGCATCATAACACAAGATAAAAGTTTGATAAAAAATATAGTCCCATAAAAATGATATAGTTTTGTTTAGCTTAACCGTCGTGGTACAGGGAAGCCCGCAAGGAAGCTGTATGGCCGATGTTGCCTTGCCATAAAGCCTACTTGGCCATAATGGTGCTGAGTAGAGGTTTAGTTTGCCTCAATTCTGAGTTGTCAGATAAATAAACTCATAGTAACTAGATACTCTCTCTCGCTCGTAAAATCTCACTAATAATTTGTGTTTCTAACTTAATATTTTTGTCGTTATTTATAAAAATTTTCCTGTTTTTTGTTTCGCTTCTTATGGTTACATGGCAGTGAAACGTTAGCAATTATTGGCTTCTGTATGGCTGTGTATGATGATGATGAGCTTTACTGAGAAATAATTAATCAAGAATAGCATAATTAATGTGATAAAACGCATAGTCGTTGAGCATTTCCAAATAAGTTTTACAGATACCAAACTAGTTACCTTTGACAAATTTATCTCTATTGTTTTCTGAGGCTTCTGCGCGAATAGATCCACTTCTATTTCGATTGGATGGTGCAAGAGTAGAAATTTCATTTTCGGAAGCAGCCACTTGTTGAGCTGCCAAAATAGACGCTCTTCGGGAAGTTGGTCGTGAAGTGTCACGAACTTCATTATGATCTTTATTTAAAGAAAAAAATGTATTCCTTATTTTAGATGTCAGGCAGTAGTTCCGCCAAAACTTATGAGAAAAGATTTTATGCAAATTGCACAAACATTACAGTCTAAAATAACATTTCAAACTTTATTAGCTTCGTATCTGAAATAGAAATCACTCCATATATTAGCTTATGGCATTGTGATGAGTGATAAACATTTCACATGGCAATTAAAAGTTTGAAAAGTTTCTAGTCCCCCCGATCCGGGCCTATGGGAAAGGTTTTGCTAAAAATTAAGTGACTCCACGACCTCATTAATAGATGTAAATAAAAATACTATTTTTTTATGAAATAGCAGACTTCCCGACTCATAATGAACCACAATTATGTTTGATTTTCCAAGCTCAGTGGAAAAAATTTCTGAAGGATATGTGTGAACTTACTGTCATAATCTTGAGGAGGAACCCAACAACAATTGAAAGAGTGCCGTTATGGTCCCTAACCACAAAATGTATGATACTAGGCGTCCCACCGATTAACGTTGTAACAAACTGCTACGTACTGTATATTATCCTCACAATGATTTGAGAAGCGAAAGGCAAGCGTAGCGAACACAGACGAGGTGTAAAACAAAAATGGTTATGGATTGAATTCACACTTCACCACACTTCAAAGTAGCGTCACGGATATAAGCAGTCAAACAAGGTAGATTTTCAATACTACTCAGTCACGTTCAAGTCCATGTCGCGCAAGATATTAAAGTAAACTCCGAATAAAGATGGCGTCCATATAACGTTTTTTGATAATTTGAAGCCGGCTATAACTATCAACATAAATCCGAATCTACAATGTTCTTTCCGCAAGTTATGAGATTGGCTACATTGAATATGTTCTTTTTATATTTAAACGGCAATGAAACGTCATTTCTTTAATGAAGATGTAATTCTGTGCATCTTGTATGTTTTCCACGTCGTCCAAAATGCGCAATGTCTCATAATATTAACATTTTGAAGAACCAGAATAAAATCTTGATTGCAAACTTCCGATAAAGCCATAACAATTTTCAGAACATGTACAACATAGAAAAAGTAACTCGTGAAAGTTTTTTTTATTGATGGATGCGCAGTGCGATCATCATATGTAACGTATCCACAATTTTATTTCATGGGTTTTCGGTTAACAATCTCAGCTCCGATATGATCCAATTGATCCTAAATTCCAAATTATGCGCTGAGTTCGACGTCATGGTGGCTGGCTACTCATTCGTCTCATCACACCGAAAGCTTCCACGCCGTTCATACTAACCACTGGAAATGAAGTTCGATCTAATCTTGGTTTTTTTACGTCTCGATACTTCATTTCCTGTATCAAATTCAGAAATTGACCAACACACAGTACACTATTCACAAGACCAGATTCAAGCACATTTGCTTAAAATTCAACGCAAATAACTTTGCAATACGAAATGCATAGAGAAATCGAAATCAGAAGCCATCTTATAAAAGATTTCTTTTTAATGTATAAGAAGCCGTTAAATAATTGATTCAACTACCCATAGATTATACCACAATGTTTACTATTCAGGTTATTTAATTCAAAAGTTTCAAATAATGGCAAACAGTTAAAATTTTCAACCGCAATGTGCCCAATTTCCCAACATGCAATTAAAAAACTGCCTGCATTTTAAAAGTACTGGAACTCATCTTTTACACGGAATAATCTCATTATATTTCAAAATCGGAATAGCACATGTGTATTATCCGCCCAGACTGTTTACAGGAAGACAGAATTGCTTCTTGTACTTCCCCAGGTGTCACATTCGGGCCTAAGTGGTATAGGGTCATTTTGGAAACGACCATGTAGTAGATACAGATCCCTTTTATATTTGCGAATGCAGGATAAACATTTACCAACTTATAGCATTTTTCTAAGGTTAAAATTTAAAAGGTATGTAACGTGTGCATTAAAGAATAACCATGTTGAAATAAATCACATGTACATAGATAATGATGCATTGCTTTACTGTCAGATCGTATGCATATAATCAACAGTTCATTGCTTCGAAATATGGTAAAAATTGCAAGAAATATCAACATGCACGATAATAGAATTAATTTAACCCTAACGAGAGATAGTTATATTAATTAAATGAACATAGAAGCAATAACCATAATTTAGTAAACTAACAATTTGGACAATTCAAATACACACACGAACGCAAACGGAGATCTGAGTTTATTGTGATGGGATTTCATCAAGAGTTTGTGTTTACACCGAATACTGATTGCCGAAGGTCTCGTGCGGATTTCGACCATTCAAACATATGCTAGGCAGCAATGGTACGGTGGAATCAATGAAATGTTCTCTAACACTTTGGATCAGTATTTAATTGGGTCCAGGCGTATAGCAAAATTCCTCTAATAGCCTCACCATAAAATCAAGAAAACGGTCTTCTGACAGCACGATAAATACTACCAAACAATCATTAATCAGATGCAGAAGAAAAAGCACATCTAAGAGCGTCTGTATTGAAAAGATTAGTTTTAATATTTAACTACTAAGAAACGCCATATGGCGCTGAGCGGGCTGTGATGCTAAATGGATCGAACGAAGAAATAGTGCCAGTTTCGGGGAAAATGTATACGCAGACAAAATGAAGCCAAAATATCAAAACCAATCAGAGATGGTGTTTGCGACGAGAAATAATTTTCATGAATCTCACCCTTTTCCAAATCAACGCAAATAGAAGATTGCTGAGAACAACTGCTGCCGAATGACTGCAATTCAACGCCTGTAAGTGAAATAACCGGGCTGAATTCCATTTTAAGATCGGCCAGCCAAGTTTTCAGCGACGGTAAGCACGATAGCAGTTCATACAATTGTTCTGACTTCAAATTAGCATTAACAAGTTGATTCTCCTGATTTTCAGAGGGCTCTTGCATACTCGACGGCAAAGCGAGTAGAAGAGGCGACAGCGCTAGGCCTGACAAGCTTTGGTTCGGCAATGCGCTAGAAGCTGATGCACGCATCGATGTTGATTGCGACGGGGTGCATCCAAAGTACCAAGCCATGTAATGCTCCAACATACACAGCTGAAAATTTCCACCCAAGAAAAGTAAATAATATTAAAAGACAAGTGATTAAACATTTATATAATTAAACGAACATTGGTTGCGCGGGCAGTGATAAAATTTAATTTAATCAAGGTTGTGATCTTGATATAAACAACTTTCCAATTTTCTACAAACATTTGTCAGTACAAACGAAGTATTGTATGGTGCAGAAAAGACAAATTCTGGACAGTAAATGAGGAGTTCCCAATAAGGACGAAACAGGTTTACTGGATGAGTTTCCTTTTATGCACTATCCAACAATTAGTTTATCCTGACAAATGTATGTATTTTATGGGTCACGTATTTATACTTACATCGAAACCTTGACTAAAGAAAAGAGATGAACACAATTACTACGTTAATTGAAAAGGTAAATCTTTTTCTAAGGACAAACGCGAGAAAATAAAGCCGACAAATCCATTAAAATCGATCGTGCTTAAATGCACTTTAAAATGGCAAATACTCGTTTTCCTCAAAACAAGTAAACATCACCATAACTATCATCACTATCATTCTCATCAAAAACGAGACCAAAGCAAAATTCGAAAGCTTATCTCTTCATCACTTAATCATATTATATATATATATATATATATATATATATATAATTAGGAAAACACAGAATATGTTAATTAAAATGGATATAATATATATATATATATATATATATATATATATATATATATATATATATATATATATATATATTCTTATAATTAGGAAAACACAGAATACTGTATTAATTAAAAGGGCATGGATATAATAAATATATATATATATATATATATATATATATATATATATATAGTGTGGGCTATAATTCGTCGTGGAGTTATGGGCTTATAATAGCCGTTTGTTCGCATCAAATGATTATAAAGCATTAGAGAGCTCCTTTAACATTTCTACGATTAGCGAGAACAGGTCCGCCACGTACATGCTACAAGTTCGATTTAGATTACCAGACTGGCACATTTAAGAGTGAGCAGATATAGCTGGTTGCCTTCGCTATTAATTAGTCTTATAATGCTCAAAGAAAAAGACATAAACCGCAAGCTAGCGATTGCATTTTTTACCAAACCACCGTGGCAACGACAGTAATAGTAATAGAACTCACAATATACTTTTCTTGCAAATCCTGTAATTACTGCTAAGTGAACGAGTATTTCAAAAATGTTTCATATAGTTTGCACCAGTTAGCATTAAGGAAAATATTTTTAGAAATATCAGTAGAACTCGATCCATCAACGAGACCAGGCAGACTTATTATTTGACAAATAACAGTGCACGGTTAAGCAAAACACGGAATAGATACTTCCTACGCGTATTTGAAACCTGTCTTGGAATCGATTGATTTCTAGAGAGAACAGCCATTCGAACGCCACCAATTTCTACTTTAGGTATTTTAGCCAATACTGAATCGACGACAAAGTGAAACAGAGTAGTTGCAATGATACGTTCTTGGCGGATGCCGTAGCCAATTACATGAGTCAGAAAGATCGCAACTAATGAATCAGGAGGAAGAGCTTTAAGCAGACGACCAATTTTGGCCGGGACGTTATCATAAAGCATAACTCTACATAACGTATTGTGATCCACAAAATCTAATCTTTATGACTAGTCCAGGGAAGCATCTATAATAGGCCACTGATATCAATGGCATAACTCAATAGTGTGACTAAATAAAAAGCTGTGATCCACACTTCCAAATTTAGATTTTCAAGCGCCTGACGAGAAGCGTTTAAAAAAATTAGGGCACTCACGCGCTTTTAGCCGAAAGACTACTTCAAATGCATTGAATTTGTACAGAAAGCTAAAAGAAGATGCATTGCTTCTACGCTGCATTAAGATGATTGGCTAATATGAAGAACGTATTCTAAACTCTAACTACAATGGGCAGGCAGAAACACAGTCATAGAAGCATATGGATTTTTATAATGTCTACTGACTTTGAACATTACACAATCCAATTTTTAGGAAAATAAAACATTTAATTACAGTGTGTGGTTACAAATTGTTTGTTGCGGGAACTCTTATATATGCATTAATGTATAAGGTGTTGTGCACCTAGTAAGAAATTAGTTCAAATACCACTAGGATAAACCAAAGTCAGAATGAACGAAATTAAGCACGATGATCAGTCGCCATGAAGTACAAGACGCATTTGTAAATGAGATTATGCCTTTCGCTTATGCTGAATTCGATTTATCCTTCTCGTCCTCTTTGAACAAACTTGTTACTAGGTGCGCAAAAACTAATACACAAAGTGTGCGTTTATTGTAGACAAGGGCCAGTTTATTTGTAGACTAATCAATATTTCAGTTAAATTAACATCGGGGTTTTTATTTTATGAAGTAAATGAAAAATAGTTGTAATTTTATTTCTTGTTGGTGGTTTATTGCGAATTGAATTACTTTACTATAAAACTCTGCTATAGATCAGATTGTTCTTGTATTGATAGATTGATGTTCGACCAGGGGTTCACTTAGTTAACCATTACTTATGCTAAAGTGTTTCCTCCGTATGTTTTCTTTCGTGTCGTCTTGGGAACAGCGCAGATTGTGCTGTATGCCATATTGAGCGCTCAAATTTTTGCGTAATTTCTGTCACTGTTAATGATGACGATGATGATGTTTGCCCACCTAATTTCCTTCAATTTGTTGCCACTCCGATGGAATGTTCATTGATGCTAGGCCATTGGACGATCGGGCATGGATTCAAGAAAATTGTTGTCGGTTTATGTGATTCACAGAGTATCGAATAATATATTGTTGATGAAAATTTTAAATGTTTTGGTCCACAGCTTGTTATTTTGTATATGTAGAATAAATTTTCGGGGTTGCTCTGTGAAGAACTGAGAAATTCGTTAAATAGGCTGGGTGCCACATTTTTAATATATTCTTGGAAATATCTCATTTTCCCGATGGTGCCAAGCGGGTTTTAATCAATCTTTGCGAAAAATGTTGTTGGACTCTATTGATCAATTTCAGTTACTTGTGCCCAATATTTAAGCTACCGCACATATATGAAAATTCGTAGAATACGAAGGATTAGGAGAAAATTGGTAATTTGTTCTTGACATCCAACCTCATGATTCTTTGTGAGTTATAGATGATATTGTTTTTGCACTAGAGAAATTCGAATTAGTGATTAGATTTAACCATCGCGCACTTACTGAGGCTGAATGATCGTCTCTAAATCGTAAGTTAAGTATACACTAGTCAACTATGTTTTACAGGCTCCTTTGTTCAAGATGGTACAGGAGAGATGCAATACAACTTCGAAAAGCTACTACATTGAACTTTCGTAAACATTTCCATTAAAGTGTAAATGACATATTAAAACAGGTCTTTAAGATCATTATTGTCTATTCGAAAATCTTGAAACTCATTTTTAATCGGACCACATAATATATTCGTTTTTTCGCAGTCTTACACAATTAATTAAATATGTTTGCAATTTTAATTACAAAAAAATTTCATTATATACATAAATTTGTCAATAACTAAGCATTGAATAATGTGGAAAAGTAAATTCATTCAGTAGATCGGTTCGTACTTATTGGGAACTATTTACATACTGTGCAGAATTTGCAGCGGACAGGGCTCGAACCTGGGCACGTCTGATTCGGAATCTGTTGCTCTAACCACTGAGTCACCCTACCGCATGCATGCCGCTTACATTATGTTTGTATGTATGTAATTTCGTAGTGTTAGAAATAGTTTACAGATTCTTAGCTGCTTTATGCTGCAGTTGACATAATAAGTCACATCGATGGACCTCTTGTGATTGTCCAGGTTTTAAGATGAATTGCACCACGGCGTCAACGAAGCGACGCCTATTGCTCCCAGAGCTGGTGTCAAGTGAAAAGCTATCTGGTTTTATCAGCGCGAAAACACCTATTTATTTCGGGTGTTGGAATGTTCGAACGCTGCTTGATATCGGCAACCAAGCAATCACGGCCAAATCTCTATATGACTACCAGATTGAAGTTGCATGCCTGTCTGAAGTCCGACTGCCCGGCACGGGATCAACGAAGATAAAAGTACCGTCGGCAGAATCAACATACTTGATGCATCACAGCGGACCAGTTGACGGGTCCGGACAACACGGTGTAGCCATTTTACTTGGTCCTACAGCGCAGAGAGCCATGCTGGCTTGGAATCCCGTATCACCGAGGATCGCAACGGTCCGACTGAGAGGGAAACCTTTTAACATCACAGTCGTAGCCGTCTACGCACCAACCCTCGCAGCTGATTCAGATGTGAAAGATGAGTTCTACGACCAATTGCAAGAGACCATCAACGGAATTTCCAGGGGCGACATACTGTTTGTTGCTGGTGACTGGAACGCACGAACAGGACCTTCTGACTCATCCACCAGACACATACTGGAAAAGTTTGGTCTAGGTGAGCGCTGCGAGAACGGAGCACGACTTATCAGCTTTGCAGAAGTCAACCATATGTGCGTTACCAATACGCGTTTCCAACACCCTCGGAAGCATTTGCTCACCTGGTATTCAAACGATGGTCACACAGCCAATCAGATCGACTACATTCTGGTACGGTCGCGTTGGATGTCTTCTGTCGAAGATTGCAGGTCATACCGAGGAGCTGAAACTGGCAACCGAGGAGGGTCCGACCACACTCTAGTACGTGCCAAATTGAGGCTTCATCTCAAGTCTCGACGGCGCCGTCAACCTACGAGACGCCTGAATGTTGCAACCCTAACGGACCCATCCCGTTGTACAGCGCTATCTGCCTCAATCACTGCAAAGTTGACTTCCGCTGACGGTGGAACTCATGCCGTAGATAAAACCAATGTAGAGCATCAATGGAATAACTTGAAACTCTCTACTCAGCAAGCTGCGCTTGAAACGCTCGGAACCATCAAAAGTCACCATAAAGACTGGATCTCTGAACGCACGATGCGGGCGTCACAAAAAGCAAGAGATGCCCGGATGAATAACGCGCCTAATTATCGCCACCTGAGACGTGAAACCACGAGGTCTGCTCGGGCTGACCGTAAGCAGTACTGGGATGAAATGGCTTCCGCCATGGAATCGGCTGCAAACGTCGGTGATTTCGGGGTCTCTTCCGTCTTATACGTAAAGCATCCGGTAAGCGCAATGCAGAGACAATTCTACGCAGCGCAACAGGAGACTTGATTTCTGATGTCAATGGCAAAATCGTAAGATGGGTTGAACATTTTTCGCAGTTATTGAACCGACCATACAGTGGCCGCTCCCCACCGCAACCACCTGCAACATCTACACCCAGCTACGATGTGGACTGCTCTTCCCCAACTGAGGTTGAGATCGCTACGACCATCCAGCGCATGAAGAGCAAGAAATCCCCCGGTGAAGATGGAATTCCTGCAGAGATCTACAAGGCCTGTATAGGCGCACTACTGCCATCAATCCATCGACTGTTCTCTTCTATCTGGGAACAAGAAGCATGCCCGTCAGACTTCGGAATGTCAATCCTGCTACCGTTTCCCAAAAAGGGTGATAGATCAAGGTGCGAAAACTACCGTGGTATCAGTCTTCTCAACACCGCATCCAAGCTGTTGGCGTCGATTCTATTGAACCACTTCTGTAATGAGCGGCATGTCCGTACCCGTCCCAATCAGGGTGGATTCCGCCCAGGCAAAGGCTGTGTTGATCAGATCTTTACATTACGGCGAGTTTTGGAACATCGCAACGAATTTCAACAACCAACCGTCGCTTGTTTTATTGACTTTCGAGCTGCTTTTGACTCTGTTGATCGCGACTCCCTATGGAACATCATGCTGCTCGACGGTATGCCCATAAAACTCGTCAATCTGATCAAGGCCTACTATGCAGCCACCAAAGCCAGAGTACGTGTTTACGGAGAAGAATCGGATGAATTCAGTCTGCGCACTGGGGTTCGACAAGGATGTCCCTTGTCACCCATATTGTTCAATTATGCGGTTGACTGGATTCTGAGCAACGCGCTAACTGAGTTCCGAGGCGTTCAAGTATCAAATAACCTATGGCTGACGGATGTTGATTACGCAGACGATGTTGTTCTCCTTGCTGACAGCTTTGGGAGCATGCAAGCCGTTTTGGATCAAGTGGCCCAGTTTTCATCAGCCGTTGGTCTGGAAATCAATGCCGACAAAACGAAAGCCTTCGCCATCGGTGTATCTTCATCTGATGAGCAGCTCACGGTGTACGACAGCCCAATCGAAACAGTCGACGATTTTACGTACCTTGGCTCAAAAATACTTCCAACTGGTCAAGCAAAGAATGAAGTCCGAACACGCATCGACCGTGCCAGACTTGCTTTCTTACAATTGAAGAACTCACTTTGGAGAAGAAGTGAAATCAGCCTCAAAACGAAAATCCGAGTCTACCAGGCTACTGTTCGCCCTGTGCTACTGTATGGCTGTGAGACTTGGCCATTACGTTCTGAGGACTCCAAAAAGCTCGAAGTATTCGACCATTGGTGCCTTAGGTACATCACAAAGACAAAATGGATGGACCGAGTGTCGAACGCATCTGTTCGTCACCAATGCGGTGACATCATGCAACTATCCGTCTGGATCCAACATCGTCGACTTCAATGGTTCGGGCACGTACTACGCAAACCCGAAGACGAAATGGTACGGCAGGTGATGAACCCAGGTCAATGTGCAAACTGGCGCCGCCGCCGAGGCGGACAACTGAAGACATGGCTTGCAACAATCAAATCGGACATGGAACTCCTAGGTTTACGCAATGTTTATGGTCCGCGTCACTGGGAGCGTCATTGGCCCTCTTTATGTTCCGAAATGGCTGCCAACCGCCCAGCATGGAGAGGTTTAATCCGGGACATCAATGAAGCCGGCTTATCCTCTAAAAGGAGCCAGCCGCAGTAAAGTAAAGTAAAGTAAAGATGGTGTATGTGAACATCTACCAGGAGAGGTTCAGGGCAGCTTCCAAAATCTACATTAAGGAATTTTCAGAAGTATTAACTTTAAAATGTAAATGACATGCTTATATTTGAAAATCTTGTAAATCATTTTTAATCAGGATAAAATTGCAAGTAAAACCATTGTTTTCATAGATAATTTTTACGTTCAGTTCATCCGCTAACTTGGCAGTCTTACATGATTAATTAAATATGTTTGCGACCTTGATTATAAACACGTTTCGTTATGTAAAATTTTTTTCTAGTATTAACTAAGCATTGAACAATGCAGAAAAAGCAATTAATCCAGTAAATACATTTTTTTTGCGGAGAACTAATATATATGCAAGTATGTATTAGGTGTTGCGAACCCAGTAACAAATTAGTTCAGTTGTGACCAGAAGGATAAACCAAAGGCAGCGTGAACGGAAAGTATAATCTCATGCACATTCGTTACGTGCTTAAAGGCGACTCATTGGTAGGAGCCGGTATTACGCCCTTTAACCACTATATATTTTGGTGAGGAATGTGGGATAATAGGACGGTACCAACTAGTAGACCGGTTTTGTCCTTAATGGGAACTATTTTACGTACTGTCCAGAAATTGCCGCGAACAGAGCTCGAACCTGGGCACGTCTGCTTCGGAATCTGTTGCTCTAATCACTGAGTTACTCTGTCGCATATATGCCATTTACATGATGTTCGTGTTTATGTAATTTCGTAGTGGTAGAAATAGTTTACAGGGAGTCTTAGCTGCTTTATGATCATTGACATAATAGGCCACATCGATGGAGCTCCTGAGGCTGTCCTGATTTTATATTCATACACTGTTGTGGTTTGTTTCGAGTGGTTTTAATTTTTACTTTCTTCTAAGACGCTCTAAAAGCTTGCATTTCCAACCAAAATGTCAATAATTTCTCGGTAGTTTAGTTTCTGCGCCCGGTCTTAATATTAAAAAGTTTCATCAACGTGACATTTTAATCGACTGGCCACGAATCACACAATCGAACAACAATTTACTCGCATTTAGGCAAGACCAAACACCCCTCGACCAGACTCAACAAGCCTTCGATCGGATTGGCAACAAACTTAAGAATAAAATACTGCACAGTGACAGAAATTTGGAAAAACATGATCACTCAACACTTCAATCTGCACACACTGCGCTGTTACCTGCACGAAAGACGACACTCAGGGGAAAAATACGCATACGTAAAAGAAAACTATGAGCAGATGGTTAAATCTCAATCTATCAATACAGGAACAACATGATCACAGGCATGTCTGTAATACAAAGAGAAATACGCCTACACGCAAACATACACACACACAGTTAAATACTGTTTGTTGCGAAGAGCTAATATATATGCAAGTATGTATTAGGTGTTGCGAACCTAGTAACAAATTAGTTCAGTTGTGACCAGAAGGGTAAACCAAAGGCAGCATGAACGGAAAGGATAATCTCATGCACATTCGTTTCGTGCTTACTGGCGACTCATCAGTATGATCCGGTATTACGCCCTTTAACCACTATATATTTGGTCAAAGAATGTGGAATAATAGGACGGTACACACACAGTTAGATCTTGGTTGTGGCGGATAACTAATATAAATTTAATTGTGTATTAGACAGCATGAACGGAGAGTATAATCATGTGCACATTCGTTTCGTGCTTACTGGCGACTCATCAGTAGGAGGCGGTATTACGCCCT
Organism: Eudiplozoon nipponicum; assembly: GCA_029291075.1. Lineage (NCBI taxonomy): Eukaryota > Metazoa > Platyhelminthes > Monogenea > Mazocraeidea > Diplozoidae > Eudiplozoon > Eudiplozoon nipponicum. Next base: position 143,483 of record JAQBSW010000883.1, on the reverse strand, counting down.
TTACCTACTGTATATCTGGGTCAGGGATATGGGAAAATAGGACAGTACAGCCTTTTATACAAATGTTTAAATATGCAGTAGTGAAGCTAACTACATTTAGTCTTCGATAATGCGAATTCAAAGCTCACTCGCGATAGATAACATATATACTAAGTCTGAAAATTGTACCAACACTATGGCTATTGTGTCAGTAAACAATACCAACAGTATGGTACCGAAGAGGTGCAAGGTACCAACACAATGGATTTAAATGAATGCTTAATTTCACCAAAAATATGAATAACGAATATTTCGGAACACAAACACATGTAAATTTACTAATCAGACCAAACGCGAAATATTAGTAAAACCGAGTCAGACCAGTTGCCAGAAACGTATTCAAATGAAAACCCAGGATGTATAAAAATGAAAGAACGCATAGTGATCTTTAGCACTCTCGAAATAAATGGCCATTATCCACTTCATTCTTTGTCTTTTTCCTCATAATAAATATATTGTGTAATAATCAAAGGCAATGGACATCAATACGCAATAAAATACTAAGAAATAGATGTAAAACAGAAAAGCAAACAAGTTCTCATCCAAGAAAATCACGAAATTATATGGCTAAAAAGGTGTTACTTGCAGAAAACATTCTAAAAATAAAACAGTCATTACCAAAAATAAACATAAAAATTGTTATTAATTGTGCTTTCATTTCCTAAATGTGTAGATGTAGGTTCTATCTTTAATGCCCTGTTCTTAATTAGTAGGTTAGACTGACTGGCATACACATCCAAATTCCCCCTGATTAGAAGACAGTAGCTACGGTAATTAACAATGCGGTGGCGAGGTGGTACCATAATTTACCGTTCACCAATATTAATTTGGTCGTCTTACCGTCAGTCCTGACCAACGAGTTGGCCAGTTGGGTTGAATGGATTGTCATTCAAAATTCGAATCTTTTACGTTTAAATGCCAAAAACAACAGATGAATTAATTCTGTTAGATATGTAAGCTAAATACAAAGTAAACCAAATATTAACAATATAAGAACAATAAAAAAGACATTACTAGTCATTAGACCAGAAATATCTCTGTTGACGAGCAAAACTAATTGAAAGAAACAATATATCTTCAATTGAATTTTTACTGCATAATGTTATTATATTATTATTATTATATAGAAAATTAAGTTCGCCTATGAAATCTACATAGGATATGTGGGGCACTCAGGTAATTTTCAGAATTGCTGTGGCCTGAGCTCGAATCACTGCGCAGTCTTGCAACCCAGCCACTGAGCCACCCAAACTGCCCATGAGTGAAATTTTCAGTTATATACGAATTTATGTTTTGTGTCTATCTTTCCTTCAAGCGGAGCCTATTTTGCATCGTTTTATTCCTACAAGACAAACTAGCCATTCATGATCTGTCATTATAGAACAGACACCATGTCACTTCGGAATGCGCTTTTAAATTAAAATATTATGAAAAGATTTTGTTTAAATTTCGTCTACGAAGTGTACTACAATCGATTTTGTCGAGATCATTTAAAAGTAAGCTATGCAGCTAAAATATTGTTTCATATATGAGGACATTCACCTAAATGGTTATTTAACAAACTGAACGTAGCGTCTAAGAAGAATGTGAGAGAAAAAAGAAACAGATTGATAATTGAAATTTGTCTATTTCAATCACTGACTCTCTCTCAAATCGCTTCTCGTTAATTCACGATTTACAGAGTAAATACAGTTTGTTGTTTTTAGCTTATCCCTAACTAGTTGCAGAAAAAGTAAGGCATGAGGCGATTGGTGACGCCACATTTTCAGCATTCAAACCTTATTTTCAGCGCTACGAACTCCTGACTGCCGGCTGAGTTTTTTTCGTTCACAAAGCTTTGCATTCTACTGGGCCCAGTTGGGTGGAAGATTCGGATTGAAATTTTTGCATGTTTATAAATATTTTATCTAACGGAATGTTAAACTTTCTAATGATAGCTATTGAGAGGGATTTCAATATCGCTATTTCATTTAGAACCTTTGCCCATTTGTACGTAACTGTGGGACTGGTATTGAATGTAATTTTATGTTAAAGCTCACTTATTTGAGGTTGTCAGTGTCGAGTATTATTGCAAATTAGAATCATTGATAAAAAGGAATTTGTGCTAATACAATTAGATTTTTTTTATTGTGCTCGTCAGGCTTTTTGGGTATTATCAATAATTGGCTGGAATCGAGGACGGATACTATTATTCGCGATAATGATCATTTAATTACTCCATGCTGTGCTCTCACCAGCCAAACGTCACTTGGATTGACGATGGCCCGTAGCCATAGAAATTCCGGTTTGATGACCGGCGGGCTCAAGCTAGTCGACCCGGGATTGGTAGCATGAACCTTGCCGGCCCATAAAGGGACAGCCATCATCCCGTTTCATGTGAAGCCTCGACTTTGGTCTAACTGCACTTTAACGTTTTGTTAAATGTGTAGTGACGGAATGAGAGCAAGCGTCCACATATAACCATGACAAGTACAACTTTCAATAATTACATACTGCATCGGCCGTCGCGCAGTATAAAAAGGGTCGCCTTATCTGCTGAGCCGTGCAGGGTGGATAAGCGAAAACAGGCTACTGCAGGCAACTCCAACTCTATCTTCGATTCTGCCTCCTTTCCTTCCCCTTCCTCTTCTCAATCTTACAATAACACTCTTTTAGATACTATAAATATGGCTGGTTTAGATCATAACACTGAGCCCAATACTAGGTTGCCAAATATCGAAAATGGTTCTAGAACACTATCATTTCTTAAACCTAAGTTAGGTTTTAACATAGGCGTATTTATTATGCGAACACTAATACAACTTGGACAACAACAAGCTCTTGCACGTGAGTTGGATAAATTAGAAATCGACGTGTGCTGCGTAACTGAAACCAGAATACAGGATCCTACGTGCATTACAGAACTGGTTGCATCATCCCTATCTACGCGTTATTGGCTTCGAACATCTGGTTCCACAGAGTCCTCTCAAGCCGGTAAATGGGGCGCTGGTATTGCCCTTAGCGCGCGAGCTGAAGCTTGCTTAATTGAATGGATCCCTTTAAATAGTCGATTGTGTGCGGCACGTTTAAATACATCTACTAAAATCAAAGCAAAAAACCGTTATCATCGTTGCCTCTTCGTTGTATCTGCATATGCTCCTACCGATTGCAGCACAGAAGAAAGCAAGGACGCTTTTTACTCCGAATTAAGCTCCTTACTAAGTAAAGCACGAAGTTCGGATATAGTCCTGGTTATGGGTGACATGAATGCTCAAGTTGGTCGCTTAAGTAACACAGAATTTCATTTAGGTGGAAGATACACTCTAAGCTCGACTCGCAATGATAATGGTGAACGGCTTTTGGATAGCTGCGCTGAACATAGACTATATTTAAGTAGTACAAATTTCAGACGTAGTGTTAGACGTTGTGCTACATGGCGTCCTCCAGCACCCGGACAACGGTGGACTCAAATAGATCATGTAGCAATTAGTTATAGATGGCGTGGTTGCATCCAGGATTGTCGCTCTTTTTGGAACACTTATGTCGACTCGGACCATGCACTTATCCGTTGTAGATTTGCTCTAAAATTTTCCGGGAAAATAATTAAGAATAATCCCCAAATTGATGTAGGCAAACTCGAACAACCGTCCTTCCGACAAAACTATGAAAATATTCTAAAGGCTAATCTAACTGGTCTGAATAGCGAAAATCCGAATATACTTTGGTCCAAGATAAGTTCCACTATGCACAATGCAGGTACTACTCTATGTGGCATAGCAGTGCCCCGTAGAAATAATCACTGGCTCTCCGTAAAATCCATGGAGATACTCGAAATAAGGCGCCAAATTCCACCTGGCTCGACTCATAATAATACCCGTCGCACTATAAGACGCCAACTTAAGCGCAGTCTAGAAGTCGATCTCGAAAACTTTTGGAACAGAAAGGCTGAAGAAATGGAAGTAGCTTTCGCGTCAGGTAATAGTCGCTGTTTGTTCCAATTTATCCGCGCAACAGGTCCGAGAAAGTTAAAAGTTAGCGAAACTATAAATGATAGTAACAACGAATTAATAACCCATAAAATAAGTCGTCTTGACAGGTGGGCTGAACACTTTAGAGATCAATTTTCTTGGCCACCCGCGTCAGTTCCGATTCCCGAAAGCATGTCTGCATCAACAGTGTGGAATGTTAGTCCCGAAGAACCATCCGAGTTAGAAGTACGCGATGCAATCCTATCTCTTAAGCGCCGCAAAGCCGCCGGCCCCGATGATCTGCTTCCGGGATTGTTTAAGGATGGTGGCGATATAATTTCAGGAGCGTTGACCAAACTTTTTCATACTATATGGAATGAGGAAACCGTACCACTTGACTGGAATGAGTCGACCATCATTCCCATCTTCAAAAAAGGCAATCGTAATTCGTGCGATAACCATCGTGGTATAAGTTTGACTCCGGTCGTATCAAGGTTATTTGCTTCGATTATCCTACGTCGTCTTAGCGCTTCACGCGAATCACATACAAGAGAAGAACAGGCCGGATTCCGCGCAGGACGAGGTTGTATAGATAATATTTTTACGTTAAGGCAAGTTCTCGAACAGAGACATTTATATCACCGTCCCACAATAGTCGTCTTTCTAGACTTCAAGGGTGCATTTGATTCGGTGGATCGCAATGTTTTATTCCATATCTTGTCGAAAAGCGGTGTGCCCACAAAATTTGTTAATATTATACGAGCTCTCTACACAAATACTTCTGGTCGCGTTAAGGTCTACAACGAATTAACGCATAACTTTACAACCAGCAGTGGTGTTCGTCAAGGTTGTCCACTTTCCCCATTTTTGTTTAATTTTGTAATCGATGCTATTATGAACAACACTCTCCCACACATTCAGGACGCTGGAGTTGAAGTTCTCCCGGGAGATAAACTAGTCGATCTTGACTATGCGGACGATATCGTACTATTATTCGACAATCAGCATGCTGCCCAGACCACCTTAAATAGATTAGCAAACGTTGTTCCGTCTTTCGGTATGAAATTCGCACCCTCTAAATGTAAGATACTGTTACAGGATCACCCACCACTCACTCCAACGTTGCGACTGCAGAATGAAGATCTTGACATAGTCGACAGGTTTACATATCTTGGGAGCTCTATCAATAACGTAGGCAATATGTCCGACGAGGTGAGAATACGGATCGCGAAAGCTAGAGTAGCTTTCTCGAACCTTCGTCATTTATGGAGAAACGCCAATATTTCACTTTGCCTTAAAGGTCGTGTTTACAATGCATCTGTACGCGCAGTCTTACTATACGCTAGTGAAACTTGGCCTCTTAGAGTTGATGATCTGAGACGCTTACAGGCATTCGATCATCGTTGTTGGTTACCAACAACGAATAACTAACGTTGACATCCGTAGACGTATTTTTGGATCTGACAATAAGTGCTCGTCTTACAGTTAAATACTGTTTGTTTCGAAGAAATAATATATATGCAAGTATTTATAAGGTTTTGCGAACCTAGTAACAAATTAGTTCAGTTGTGACCAGAAGGATAAACCAAAGGAAGCATGAACGGAAAGTATAATCTCATGCACATTCGTTTCGTGCTTACTGGCGACTCATCAGTAGGAGCCGGTATTACGCCCTTTAACCACAATACATTTGGTAGAAGAATGTGGAATAATAGGACTGTACAATCTACTAGACGAATGTGTAAACCAGTAATAGTGAAGCTAACATCATCTAAAGTCAACGACAATGCGACTTCAATGCTAACTCACACTATAATATATATATATATATATATACCGAGTCTGTAAAGATATAACACTATGGCTATTGTGTTAGTAACTGATACCTTTTTCAAATCGATGAGTACCGGATACTAACACTATGGTTTCCGAGTCGGTACATGATACCAACCTGATGGATATAAATTTATGCTAAAGTTCACCTAAATTGAGAATTACAACAATTTCCGAACACCTGTTACTCCAGTTAAACCTGCTTTTGGTTTATCCTTCTGGTCACAACTGAACTAATTTGTTACTAGGTTCGCAAAACCTAATACATACTTTAATAAGTGCTCGTCGTTAGAAAAACAAATAAGGCTCCATCAAGTTCGTTGGCTTGGTCACGTTTTGCGTATGCCCTCATTTCGATTGCCCAATAGAGCTCTTTTCTCTCATCCAGCACCAAATTGGCGTAAGAAACAAGGTGGGCAGATTTTGACATGGCAGAAACAATTAAAGTCACTTACATCCAAATTGGGTAGTATAGGACCCACTCGTCTGCCGGGATGGGGTCCTCGTGCGCATCACAGTTCTTGGTTAGAAACCCTTAGCGATATGGCATCGAATCGAGCTCAGTGGCGATCTTGTTGCAGATGTCTAGTAGAATCATCTTCGTAACTTTCTTTTCTTAGTAGGGCAAAGTTAGCTGCGAGGTTTGGTTTGTTTATGACGTGATACAGTGAAATCCGCAAGGAAGCTGTATTGCTGATGTCGCCTTGCCCGAATGCTAACTTGGCCATAATGGTGTTGTGGAGAGGTTTAGTTTGCCTCATTTCTGTGAGTTATCCTGATAAATTTACTCATAGTAGCAAGGTATTCCTTCTCTCTCTCTCTCTCTCGTAAATCTCAATAATAATTTGTCTAAATTCACTTATATACTTTTTTCACTCCTTATGGTTATATGGCAGTGAAACATTAGTCACTTGACTTTTGTGTGGCTGGACATGATGATGATGATGATGATTGTTATAAATATGCTGCCAGTATGAGTTAAAATACCAAATGCAATTCATTTAAATGACAAATTGACAATAGAATGCTGATACTAATTGTATAATTGAGAGATTACAGACACCAAAATTAGGAGGAATATAGATTACCTTCAGTCGGCTGACAAAGTGACGGCTTGAGTAATCCAAACACAGGTAGAGAGAATCAAGAAGGTGATTGAATGCTGTATAGCTTAGTTTAAAGCCCGGAAACTTGATGTACTGAAAAAGAACATTAAGCAATAATATAGAAAAACCATGGAAGAAAAAAGGTAGGTTACTTCATTTTGCATCATAAAATAATAACAATAGTAAACCGTAACCTTAATATGTTGTCATTGATTGCACAGATTATGACAAACAGTATTTAAAGGAATTTATTTATTAAAAAATCAATTTCCAAACCATATATTGACTGTAAATTATTCCCCGTTAGCCAGTTTTACATCTTATTGTGGTGATGACCAACGGTAGTTTTGTTGGTTATATCATTGTTTTTTGAAGAGCACAAACTTCATTTTTATAATATTCGAAACAGATTACGAGAAAATCTTATGTAAAAACATACACTGAAGCAAAGATATATGCACACAAACAGGCCATAACAGTCAATCGTGATAGTGGGAATGTAAGTCAGTGTGTTTGATCATACATATTAGCTTCTGTTAAAAGATGAGTTTTTCGGCAAATCAGTGTCAAAAACGCCAAATATTTACAAATAATCTTTGGAGAATAAATTTTAGATCATTGTTTTACCACGGAATGATTTTTTTTAAATATTACTCTTGGCATTTTATAAATACACTAATATCTTCATTAATATCACATTGCATGACGCTACTGAGAATACTCTATACAACCTACAATACCTGGCACTCCGCAATCAAATTTAAAAAATACCTCTACAACACATGGCACAACATAAGCAACAATGATACACGTTCAGGATATAACCAAAAAATACGACAAAGGGGTATTCCAGGAAATGAATGTCTATCTACGGAGCCAACAGAACTTACCAGTAAAAAATTGCACAATTCTTTATTTTTTTCAGTATTAAAAAGGCGTTAAGTATAAAATACGTAAAACCAATGAAATAATTTCACTACTTCCTCATTCCTCAACCGCCAAAACCCGCCGTTAAAGCAAGTTTCTATCTATGTTTATTCAAACAAATAAGACAAATTTGCTAACCTATCTTCATTTTCACTGTCTATTAAGCGACAAAATGAATAATACGATAGCAAAATTAACGAACCGCCTAGTCTACTTGACTCTGAAATAAACGACTCCTATAGGACCCGATCAAGGAACGCAGATTGCGTCGATTCCGGCAACTTGATCACATTTGAACGCACTCCCACTCAAAATGATACAACATGGTGAGTATAACGCGTCTACTACACAAAATATTAGATCGACATTGACCGACTGTACGTACAGAAAACTTAATTATATATATATATATAAAACACAAAAAACTGGCCACGTGTACCCAGTTTTGCTTTGATACCAAAAAATTTAGTATCAAAGACAGTTAAGAATAAACAATTTATGCATATTCATTGAGCTTTAACTGGAGGTGATGCACGAAATTTAATGGTCGTTTCTTTATTTTACGCTCTCTCCACGTTAACATTTTTTTTATTTTAGGTATGTATTAGGTGTTGCGAACCTAGTAGCAAATAAGTTCAGTTCCGTGAACATAGTAGTGGTACTTGCTCATTTTGTGCATTTTATATTTTAGCATGCACATAAATCGTGCAATTTTCATTTAAAGGTTAATATTTCCGATAGGTTAATCCACGAAGAACATACTCCTGATAATTCATTGTTTACCTTTCCTTTATATATATATATATATATATATATATATATATATATTCATATTACTTTTTACATGTGCGAAAAGAAAAAGAAATTTGATCAGATACAAGAACCGCTTCTTTCTCCTATTTTTCTCAAGTATCTACAAATGAACATTTCTTTATCTATAAACTGAAAAACTAAACAAAATATAAAAATTAAATACTGTTTTTTGCGAAGAACTAATATATATGCAAGTATGTATTAGGTGTTGCGAACCTAGTAACAAATTAGTTCAGTTGTGACAGCATGCTGTCTTTGGTTTATCCTTCTGGTCACAAGTGAACTAATTTGTTACTATGTTCGCAACACCTAATACATACTTGCAAATATATTGGCTCTTCGCAACAAACAGGGAAAAGTAAACAATGAATAATCAGGAGTATGTTCTTCGTGGATAATTGTCGGTTCACTTTAAGATTACTCAACGATTTACCTATCGGAAATATTAACCTTTAAATGAAAATTGCACATTTATGTGCATGCTAAAATAGAAAATGCACAAAATGAGCAAGAACCACTACTATGTGCACGCTCTGCATTGTAACCAAGAATCTTATAGATACGGTTTTCGAGGTTTTTGATTAGGTTTTCTGTGGATTTTGACATTATTTTTATAAAAATACTGTTCGGTGAATGTAGATAAATTAAGGAATATCTGTATCACATCGTATAGTTCTTATAGTGAAATGACAGACAAAGAAGGCAACACAGTTATTTCACAACCTTGAGAGCGAATTTGATTTATAAATAAGATTCGTCTTTGGGTATTATGCACTGGTCGATCTTAATTTGTAGGCTTGCTTGCTCAAGATGGTGAATGCAGACAACAACAGGTAAAATGAAAATTCCTGAAACTACACGATTTACATGTCGGAAATGTTTACCCTTAAATGCAAATTACACGATTTTTGTACAAGCTAAAATAAAATATGCACAACAAGATGAGCGAGTACCACAACATTCTGTACGCTCTGCGTTGTTACCAGAATGACAAAGTAAAATTAATGAACAATGCTATACAAAAGATAACATACGAGGAGAAAGCTTTGGTACACGAAAAAATCAACAAAACTAAAGACTGGAAAAAAACCCAACTCATCGGTACACGAATATGTAGATCATAAATATCGCTTGGTTCTACAGTAATTGTGGCAAACACACACACACACACACACACACACATATATATATATATATATATATATATATATATATATATATATATATATATATATATATATATATATATATATATATATATATATATATATACTCATAAGCACACCGAAATTAATACACTGTTAAAAAACAAAAGTACAAAATGCCGCAAATAAATACATGTGAATTTGAAGATTAGACCAATTATAGCTCACTTAATCAAATGGAAATCAAGAATGCATATATAACAAAAATATGTAATTTGTCAAAATAAACAGGAAGTTATCCTTATTACAATTACTGTCGTTTAATCGATGTATTAAAGTTTTCAAAACTATACTGTGTAAAATTAAGAGACAATAATCATTATACTGAATATATATATATATGCCATCCAAAGATGGATATTTCATGATTGAGTTTACATAAAAACAACGATCATTAGATCCTTTTTAAATAAAGTTTGCGAGCTTAAGATAAAAACCAATCCCACTGTATTTAACCAATAGTCGGTAAAATAGCAAAACTACCGTCAGTTGTTCGACGACTGGTTAAATACAATGGGATTGGTGTTTACTTCAAGCTCGCAAACCTGATTTAAATATTTGTTACCACCAACGCGCAATCAGTGATTGATCAGGAGATTTGACGTGAGCAGCATAATTTGTTTACAAATGGATACTTATTTCGTTAATAAAAAAATATTAATAACATTAGCGAAACAACTAATTGAGCCATAGTTTATGCGGTTTCATAATCCGGAACAATCGCCAGCTGATACTTTAACTAACTGGTACTGTAGCTGCAGAAGTACAGGCCACAGCTAATTTTGACAATAATTAATTTAAAGAAACAATGCTTTCGTTTTTCAGTTCTGTTTATTTGCATATTTAAAAGCAACGGTGTTCCGCACGCCAAATCAGTAATTCCCTTATGAACTATTTTTTCCATACGCTAAGGACGCAGGCATCGAAGTTTCTCCTGGTGGTAGATATATCGATCTTGACTATGAAGATTATAATTTATTATTATTCGAAAACCGAGTGTCTGCTCAGGCCACCTAGAACAAATAAGTAATCACCGTTCACTTTTCGCTATGAAATTCGCTTTCTCTAAATGCCTGATATACCTTGGTAGCTGAATCCTTAACTCAGGCAATATGAGAATCGCGAAAGCTAAAGTAGCATTCTCTAAACTTGGTATTTATGGAGTAACGTGAAGGCCCACCGGTCGTCAGGCCGGGAATTGTAGCATGAACCTTGCCGAGTCTAATGGGACACAGCCATCATCTCGTTTCATGTGCAGCCTCGTGTTTGGCTTAACTAACCATTAACATCTAGTGCTTAATAAAGTGGCGGCAGAACAAAAGCAAACATGCCAGACGCAAATGGCAGGTTTCAGCTGCTGAAAGAAAATTTTTCCAACCGGCATCTGAAAAGATAGTGCTCATCATCCCTGGTTGGATGACAATATAAGAAAAGGAAAACTCCGCATACAAACGGTCTCCATTAGTAGAGGGCGACCAAGTGTTCCTCTACAGCTCAAAAGCAACCAAAATCAAAACGCAATAAAATGGACACATACTACATTCACCATCGCGCAGAATATAACGATGGCCTTAGTCCCTGAGTTGTTCATGGCAAATAAGGGACACCGGACAAATGCTGACATCTTCATCTAAGGTTCTGCCTCGTTTCCTACTCATCCCTATTCTCAAACTAACAATAACGCTCTTTTAGACACTATGAATATGGTGCGTGTTAATCATACCTCTGAGCCCAATATCGGATTTAACACTATCGAAAAAAGTTTAAATAAACTACCAATAATTAAACCTTTGATAGGTTTAAACGACAGCACTTCTAATATGCGCACATTAAAACAAACTGAACAAGAAGCTCTTGCACGTACGTTGGATAAATTTGAAGTCGAAATATATTGCGTATCTGAAACCCGAACATAGGATTCTACGAGCATTACAAAACTGGGTACACCATCCTTATCTACGCGCCATTGGCTTCGTACATCTGGTTCCAGGTAGTTATCTAAAATCAATAAATGCGTCGCCTGTACTCTCCTAAGATCACGAGCTGAAGTCTGTTTAACTGAATGGATCCATGGAAATAGCCGACTTTGTGCGACACGTTTAAATACATCTACTAAACGCAATGCCATAAATCTTACTCAAAGTTGATTTATCGTTGTATCTGCATATGCTCCCACCGATTACACAGACGACAGTAAGGACTCTTTTTAACACGACCACAGCATTTAACTAAGTAGAGCAAGAAGTTAAGATATAGCCTTGATTATGGGTCATATGGTGTTTAAGTTGGGCTCCGAAATAAAACAGAATTTCACTTCGACACAAGATACACTTTAAGCGCGATGTTCAACGATACTGGTCAGCCATTGTTCGATAACAGATCATAACATAGATTATACTTAAGTTGCACAAACTTCAGACTTAGATTAAGACAACGAACTACATGGCATTATTCAGCCGCCGAGAAACAATGGGCACAAATAGCAATTTCTTTAATCAAGGTTGCAATCTTTATATAAATTATAAATTAAGTATTGTATAGTGTAGAAAAGGCAGTTCATCCAGACCGGTTTCGATCTTATTGAGAACTCGTCACCTACTGTCCAGAATTTGCCGCGGTCAAGACGCGATCATGGGCACTTCTGATTCGGAATCTGGTGCTCTAACCACTGAACCACCCTACCGCACACTACACATAATTTTCAATTATATATCAGCTAATGTTTTTTGGGTAGCCATTCCTTTATCTGGAGTCCTTTTGACCTGAAGTACCAACTAACCGTACACAATCTGTCATTATAGAACAGACACTACGCTACATGGGGCAGTGGTATTAAAATCAACTAAAGAAAAAAGGCCAATCAAGAAACATAAGGTAGTATATAACTGAAAATCGTGTGCAGTATGCTGCAGGGTGGCTCAGTGGTTAGAGAAACAGACTTCAAACTGACTTGCCCAGGATCGAGACATGTTTGCGACAAATTCTGGACAGTACCTGATGATTGCCTAATAAAGTCGAAACCGGTCTATTGGAAGAATTGTCAATGTTGCCTTGCATTAATTCTGACGTGGCTATAATGGAATAGTTTAGCAGTTCAGTTTACCTCACCTCTGTATGTAGGTAAATATATACATAGTAACTAGGCCCTCCTCCTCATAAATATCTAATAATTTGTGTTCCTAAATTATTGTGGGCGGTACTATAAATTTTTTTTGCTTTATTTGTAATTCTTCTTAAGTTTATACGGCAGTAAAAGTTTAGGTACTAAAGGCTTTTCTATCGCCAAGCTGCCTTAGAGGTAGCAAGTCGTTCTGTTATACACTGTTGAAAATTGGTCGCTGAGAATCCAAAATTTTCGACGCTTATATGCCTACGACCATCGCTTTTTGAGCAGCATACCCGGTATAAATTAAAAACAACTAATAAGCAATACTGTCATCCGTAGACGTAATTTTGAAAAACCAAAAATTGGTCCTCGTTACATTTAAATTGGATAGTATAGGAAACGTTCGTTTACCAGGTTGGCGTTCGCGTGTACATCACAATTCATGGTGGCACACCTTATGCGATATTGCAGCCAATCAAGCGCAATCAATTATTGTTAAATCAAGCTCAGTGGCTGTCGTGTTGCAGAATTCTATCAAAAATATCTCGTTCACCTTCTTTACTTAGCTAAAGTGTTACCTGGACAGTTTGTTTTTTTTAATCTCACACTGAAGACAACAAGGAAACCGTAGTGCCGATGTCAAACTGCCATGAAGTAAACCTGCCCCAAGTTGTGTATGTAGAGATCTTGGTAATTTTGCATCTATACGTGACCTAGGTAGGTATGGCCATTTAACTTAGGTCATTGAAAATTATTTCGTTCTAAATGAATATATTTGTCATTATTGTCATTACTGGTTTTATCCAAGAAAGAAATAGTTACAGCATAGTTATACGGCACAGAAGTATGTTATTTAAGGCTATAGTAATATCTTTTCTGAGAATGATGATGATGATGTGACAATTTAAAAAAAAAAGATTTTCGCAAACACATAACTGGCATTAATTCATAAAACGAATTCTTATTTCAAATCTATAACATTCTCGACAGCCAGACAAGGTAATAAGGTAATACTGTCACGTAGCGTTGCATCATTGATATATGGGTAAATAGCGTTATCAATCGTGTAAAACACACAAAATCCACACTACTAAGAGAGGCGTTGATGTATTAAGAGAATAATACTTCTTCGTTATTCACATCATCATCTTCGTCAACATGCTCTTCTTCATCATCGTCGTAAACACAATAGATAGCAATTAAAACATAACTAATATTTCAGTTGCATAAACATTAGAGAAAATAAATTATAAACATAATAACAAATGTCAAACTTCGTAGCAAGGTTGCTCATATAGGACCAGAAGGATACATTAATGTTAGTATGTGAAAATGGTGCAGTCTACATAAAAAATGTCTTAATCTAAGGTTGTTTCTAAGTCATTGGTGGTTAATTTAAATATTACAGCAATTAATGTATACTAGGTGCATACCTCCTCAATGCATACGTTTAAAAACGCCATAGGCGTAGGCATTGACATCCGACATATTGAGAGACGTGACAGTGCTCCAGTCTCAAGACGAGCTTCCAGGGCAGAATCACCCGGTATCGAGGTGCACAAAATCAAGCAGAAGGGCAATCCAAAAACCTCGGTATTATTCAGTGGACTTTTCAACTGCTGGCAATACATATTATCGTTCTTCTCCGCATACGCAACTGTCAAAAGAATAAAATCCCGCAAAGTCTCTGCTGGAATAACCTCAACATCTGTCAGTACTATAACCAGAGGACCACCAATCGTTGTTCGAGTTTTTATTTTATTACTGTTTGCGCTCCCAGTTTTAATGGAAGAGGACATATTGTAAGTAGGAGAATGATCATCCAATTCATCAGGTATTGTGCTGGCGCGTCTTGTACGAGAGGATGGCGTACCAATAGCTGCTTAGTTTAATTATCAGAAAAAACATAACAAACAATAAGAAATATATTCAAAGTTAGAAACGCGTGTTATTTTAATATCTTCTTGATTTCACAGAAATGACATATATGAATTTATGCATTGAGCATAGCATACTTAAGTCAAGGTTAATTACTATTAGATCAGGAGGATGTGCCAAAGTAAAAACAGTCGAAACTTGTTACCCCGTTGCGAAAACATTTCGTGCTTACTTGCTTATGAGCAATAGGAGTCGATACAACTTTTACAAACATGTAAATAATTGATTACTCACTGGCTGCTACTAAGGTGTATCTAATAAAAACTAAAACGATTTAATAGGTAAGTGGTTTTCGTTATGTTAGGATTCTTGTTTTATACGGAACACACACACGAGTATATATATATATATATATATATATATATATATATATATATATATATATATATATATATATATATATATATATATATATATATATATATATATATATATATATAGTAGTAAATAATGTCTATTGTGTTCCTCAGTAATAAAATATTAATTGTTATGTAGGTAGGATAGCATATTGAATAGATGGAGAAAAAATATTTGTGGATTGTTTTAGTTTCCTGTTGAGGAGCCATTAAATGTGTATGTTTGACACTTTCTTTCTAATCGTATGACATATGGTCAAACGTAAAGTGTCAACTAGTTACATATGTGAGCAAGGCATACCGTCTGTTTAAGAAAAGTGTTCACTTCTGTTCATTATGCATATTTTCCTGCTTTTTTGCTTATTGTGATTCTGTACTGTCTGGATTTCCGTGTTTTGTGTTTATCTTCAAGACACTAGTAATTATTTACTTCACCGCACACTTGTTTCTTCTCTTGTTTCTAATGTTACAACTGGTGATGGATGACTATCTAAGAGAAGGTTGTAAAGATATTTCTTGAACGGCAACATTTATACCGCCGTCCCATAATAGCCATCTTTCTAGACTTCAAGGGTGCGTTAGACTGTGGATCGCAATGTGTTATTCGATGATCTGGCGAAAAGTGGTGTGCCCACCAAATTTGTAAATAATATACACGCTCTCTACACAAACACTTCTGGTCGCGTTAAGGTCTTATTTACTACCAGTAGTGTTATTCGTCAAGGCTGTCCACTTTCCCTTTTTTAATTTTACAATAGATGGAAATATGAACAACATTCTGCCACGCGTTCAGGATGCAAGCATTGAAGCTCTCCCAGGCGGTAGATTAATTGATCTCGACTATACAGACGGTATCATACCATTAATCGACAATCGAGATTCTGCTTAGGCCATCTTGATAGATCAGCTAACATTCCGTCTTTCGGTATGAAATTCACACTCTCTAAATGTAAGATACTTTCACAGGATCACACACAAAACTCAATCCAAATTTGCGACTGCAGAGTGAAGATATGGAGATAGTTGACAGGTTTACATATATATGTAGCTCAATTAATCAATGACGAGGTATGAGAATTGCGAAAGCTAGAGTAGCTTCCTCAAACCTTCGCCATTTATGGAGAAACGCGAGTATTTCACCCTGCCTTAAAGGTCGGGTTTGCAATGCATTTGTACGCGCGCTTTTATTATTCCTTAGTCAGACTTGGCCACCTAGAGATAATTATTTTCGATGCTTACATGCATTCGACCATCATTGTTTAAGAAGCATAGCACATGTAGGTTACCACCAACGAATAGCCAACGTTGACTTTCGTAGATGTAATTTTGAATCGGTTAATAAGTGCTTATCGTTAGAAAAACAAATAAGGCTCCATAAACTACGTTGGCTCGATCACTTTTTTCGTATGCCTCCAATTCTATTTCCTAGTAGAGCAATACTCTCAAACACAGCACCAAATTGACGTAAGAAACAAGGTGGGCAGATTTGACATGACAGAAACAGTTGAAATTACTGAGTACATGACCCACTCGTCTGCGAGGATGGGGTCCACATACGCATCACAGTTCTTGGTTAGAAACCCTGCGCGATATGGCATCAAATCAATCTTTAAGGCAATCTTGATAGAGTATAATTATTTGCTACAGAATTTGTGTCAATAACTACTGCACCCCTTATGCCGTATGCTACACAAAATTTTCAGGTTAGCCCCTCCTTCAGGTGGAACCTATTTGGAATTTCTAAATACCTGAAGTTCTACATAACCCCTTCAAATCTGTCATTATGCAACATTCACCATGCGACATGGGGAATTTATGTTGATATGAAGCCTAATGGTATGATTTCGTTTATATGTATATTGCCATTACAAATTCAACATTGTATTTGCTACCTGATGCAATAGTGAGGTATACTGACAATACTCTGTCTATATCCAAATGTATCGTATCGACATCCCTTACAGTGTGCAATTGAAATCATGTCACATTATCTATGAGCATATACTAATTTGACGCTAATATTACATTAACGATCATGTAAAACGGAAGGAATTATCTATTTTTACCACGATACATCATCAAATAGACAGAACCCTCCAGACTTAATTCTGGTACCTACAGGTTTGAGAACGTGTTCGAAAATAAACACATTACATGTGCATTTAAGAACACATACCTTACTGCTCCATAAAGGTTTAAGTTATAATTAATCGTAGATGGTAAAAGAACATTTTTGACCAATTTCTTGGTATTAAATAAGCCCAAAACGAGTGACAATTGGATTACAACTTTCTACCTTTTTACGTGATCTGCGTTTTCACTAACACATGCTGAATTCCAGTTTTGTTTGTTGAAGATATTTCGATGACCATTGGCGGAAACTTTCATTTCACTCGCCATGACAAGTTTCAGAAAATAAACTAATGAAGCTAGCTTTTTTAAACTTGTGAAAATGAATAAACCGAAGGTAGTCGCCAAAGGACATCGAAATATTTTCAAGAAGCAAAACAACTGGAATTCAGCCTTTGTTGGTCCAAACGCAGATCAGGTAACTTTAATTAATCCAATTTCCAAATTGGCCAATCGTTTAAATTACATACTTTCTTGGTGTTATATGACAAACTAACAGGTAATAAAATTTAAACAATAATTGATTGCGCGGGTGGTGGTAACAATTCTTTAAATCAAGTTTGCGTGCTTGAAGTAAACACCAATCCCATTGTATTTAACCAGTCATCGAACAACATAACAAAACTACCGCCAGCTGCAACGCACTAACGCGTTTCGACCTTCCATGATCATCATCAGAGTAACGTTCGTGAAACTGACTATCGAGGATCTGTGCAGCCGACATTTCCAGTCAAGTTCAATGTATGCAAGACTGCTAGAGGTGAGAGCCGCATATCTCAATTTGATTTCCATATATATTCAATGCGGTTTGATCCTCGATAGTTAATTTGCCGTCGTACTCTGATGATGATCAAGGAAGGTCGAAACGCGTCAGTGCGTTGCGGCTGGCAGTAGTTTTGTTATGTTGTTCGACGACTGGTTAAATACAATGGGATTGGTGTTTACTTCAACCTCGCAAACTTGATTTAAGGAAACTAACAGGTAGTTTGGTGCGAGAAGACTCATGGATCCGCTGGCAACGACATTAAACGACAATATCTGTGCAAAAATAAGCTAAAAAATAAACCTTTAATGTAACACGATGCATATATTTTTATGGCATGCATTAGATAAAAGAGAAGTAATATTCTACGCTGGGAAATGATTAAATAAAATTCCGAATATCAAATTCTATGCAAGAATTTGATTTAAAGATCATATACAATCAACACCCACGTTACAGTAATGATAAGCAGATCGATTTTGTATAAACTCATTGCAAATATACAGAGAAAATGTGTAAAATAGAGTAATTAATAAAGTAATAAATCATTGTATAATTTGATAGCGCAAACCTTAAATTATTATACTGAATTGATATAATTGGGATTACGAATAAAGAGCAATCAGCATAAATTTGTGTTTCTATAAAGGTAATGTATAACGTCACAAAAGATTACATAATAAAAATTTGAAAAGGAATAATTTATTGGCTAAATCGATAGAGATACCTTTATAGATTTGCCTACTAGTAGTCCGCGTTGGTGTGTCAAGTATCGGCTCTTGTATTTTACCTGATGTCTCACGCACACTAGATTTGTGCCTTACCGATTTTTCTGAGTAACCATAATCTGTCTCCCGCCGGCGGCAAGGCCTCAGACTTTTGCTCCGATAATTGGAACCAGGAGTGCCAATATTCTCTTTGCTATTAGCGATTACATCTAAATATCACCAGATTAATAATATGTAAAATAGACTATTAGTGACATTATTTTAAACACTCAGTGATATTCCTTTTTTGCATAATTATTTAATTTCGTCAAAACTTGTTATGTAAACTGCAAGTATTTGTCGGAAAAGTCATTGATCAAATTCAAAATTTACATGAATTACGAGCGCGTAACAATTTAAAATAATTGTTTTATATAAAGATAACTTCTATTATAGCAAGTCTGCAATGCTGGTCTATGGCCGCAGGAACTACTGTGATTGACTTCAATATTGGCATGTATAAAATTAATCAAATCCCTTAAGAATGTATTAATAATGAACAAAATTTAAAGCCTAAATGTTCAATCCAGTCGCTTCCAATGATTTATCACGGTAGCGCATAATTAAGAAATATCGATTAAGCTTACATCGCAATGTCTTATGGTAGCTGCCAATTATTCAATTGGTAAACAGTATTATAAATAAAATAAAGTTATATAAATACAATAACTAAACCAAGGATTGTACGCTAACATTCAAAATACTTTTAATGAATATTTTAGGTTATTTTGCAACAAAACCTTTTATTCTGTTCCTCCGAAAATTCTTCATAGTTTCCTATTGTTTTATTTTAAACAGTAGTTGTAATAGTAAATCGATTGTAATCCTTGCGTTATAATTGACTTTTATAAAATATTTATATTTTTTAAATTAATTTAGCATCAGTTCGTTTACAGCAAATGCAATCTACTTCATTAATTCGTTCGTTATGCTGTCGGTTTTCGGGTTTTTACCGTAGATATTTCACGTTGATTCCAAAATTGTATTAGATAGATAAATCATACCACCAATTAACTTTATGTACAGCTCTACAATTCGATAATCTTCACTTTCCATTTAATAAATTGAGATCAGCTCCAAATTTTCTTCCAATTAAATTTGCAAACCCTTCATTCAGATTGAAGAGCTAACATCATGTGCCCTTCAAAACAGTATAACTGTTCACTATCGTTGTAAGCAAAGAAATATAGCATAAATTTGTCGCAAAACGAGGATTTCGTGCGTATGCATATATGAATATAAACAGTATATATACACAGGCTGATAATTATGCGTTCATATATACAAGGAAATATATGAATACGAACACAAATATGTTGATAATATAATCTCTGTAACTTAATCTATAAACGGTATTGAGCGAGACAGAGAATAAGACAGACGGCATGGACCAACAAATAGTCCACCCACAAACTACTTTCGGTATTGTGACGAGATAACCTAGCACGACATTTCTGCTTAATTATAAGAACAAACAACATTAATAACATCAAATTTTAGATATACGCTACTCAAGAAAGCTTACCTGAACATGAACGATAATTTTGGCAATTCTACAAAAAACAAGCATAAAATATAGCAAACATCTTATGGAGCTTTCATAATATAACTATGTAATATTATTTTAGTAAAAAATCTTCTAAAAGCATTTGAACAAAGGTGAACAAATAAAGAATGTAAGCATTATTAATTATTCAACGTTCGTATACTTGGCATACAAATTATATTTTGTAATTCAAAAACAACGAATTAAAGCAAACTTCAAGATTTCTAAATTTATTTTTGCTAACTAAATATAAAATAGACATTAAAGTAGAGTATATTTCCGAACTCGATTGAATAACTACTTATGAGCGGAATTAGAAATACACCCGGCTTTTAGAGCATTATACACATATAAAAACATACCTTTAACTGCAAATAAAACGAAAAAGTATACATAGTAAAATCAGATTTTAACAGATTGAACACGTAATAATAAATCGAATGATCTAAATGACAATGCACAAGAACCAATAAAAACAAGAATGCTAACCTTTGCATTATACCATGCAGCCAGTGCTATATATGTATTTCGAACCAACGGTGGCAATGATTTCTTTAAAAAAGACAAGGGTAAATTCATCAAAAATGATGAAGGTAGTAATGATCAATAATTAAAAGATATAAACATATTTGAATATTGTACTACAAGTGTCAGACAATCGAACCTGGTATCTCACTGTGATATAATATGAAAATCAAGAAGACTATTTTTAAATTTATTGCAGCATTACTATCGACAGTGTAAATAGGCAGGTTAATAACTGACATGGTTAATAATGAGATTTAAATAAGAAAAAATGTTTTAGTGGAAGAATTACATTTGCTATATTATACTATGTTAAATTTATGATGAAAAATATACACATATTGCTAATATGCATCAACATTTCATACAGTGCCAAATGAAATTTATCCACATGACCGGTTACGCACTAGCGGACAATTTTCAGTAGTTTCCAGAAGCAATGCGATGAGGAACCGAACTGCCTAGCACAACGTATTTCATACGGCTTAAACTTCAGACACTCAAGTTTTATAGAAATTAAATTGTTTCGTCGGCCTACATTCAGATGGTTAACGCATCTTTCTTAACTTTTAGTTCCAACTGGCCAAACCTATATGCCGTTAAACAAAACATCATGATATTCTGAGAAGTGACGTTTAACCGGATCTAGTCGAAAGACTAAGCAAAATGTAAGATCGAATAAAACGTAAAATCGCATACAGTTCGTTGCTTCCATAGCATAGTGGATGAGTTTTATGGCAAACAATGCGCGACAGTTCGATCACTTGCCACAGCAATTCTCAACACAGCCGAGCAGTGTCTACTAAGAAGAAAGCAGCCTATATATACATATACATATATACATATATATAACATAACGGAGCACTGTTTGTTTTAAAAGAATAAAATTGGTTTCACATAGTCGAAAAAAACATTGGTCAAAACGCCAAAGCATATTGTGCGTCTAGAAATCCCTGCGTATCATAACGCGTTATGCCCCAGAACAAAAGTCTCATTGCCAGTCACCTTTGACCCACTTATTTCATGTACTTTCGAAAATATGCGCGCGAATTACGAATTCTACTCACCAACCTACAAAATAGTAAAGGCTTTAGATAAGTTATCTTTATATACATTTATACAAGCATGCGACTATACTTAACATTCTCTAGTATCACAAAGCTGTCATCTGGTGAATCCAATTTTTAGGCCAACTTGCAGTAACTGGCTTTCGCGTATTTACCCTGCAAGACAGCAGAAACAGCGCTGTTATTCATACTTCACATCGGTTGATGCAATATTGACACTACTAAACTGTGTTATAAATAATATTTTTATGGATTAAAAATAATTCTAATAAGCCCATTCGTAGTCAGGATGTAAGATAGGTGTTCAGAATTACCCTTATTAAATGGTCCCCAATGGATAGTTCCTTACAATAATTAAAATGTTTCCTCTTAATATGGCAAGCCCGTTCTATTAAAACTTTTACACATTTAAAACTACGTATAAAAATTTCAGTAAAACTAAATTAGAGGTCTTGCATCGAAATGAATAGCCATATCCCGAAGGTATCGGTAAAACTAATGATACAATCGCCAGTACAATTGGCTTGTGCCCACAGGTTATTAGGCCTAAAATAGAACACATATTGCCTTATGCGCGGTTAATAATAAATAAATTCAGTATCTGTAGATACATTTACATAATTTTACGCTAATCTAAATTGAAATACCGTTTACCCAAACTAATAATTTTGAATGACTTTAACAGGACAACCCATATGGGTTAGGTTTAAACACCAGCGCGACGAACATATGTACTATATAGATACCATCGATTAAGAGTCATAGAATAAAGGACTGGAAACAAGAATAGACAAATAATTTTTTTTAAATTGATTAATTTTGACAAAAACAGTTTTAAAAAAATTGATTTACCAAACACTCATACTCCTCAATGCCAGATGAGACAGATTCCGAGATGAATTTCGATTTCATAACATCAGCGATTTTTTGAGATTGAAAGCGCATAAGTTGTTGAACAACCGCGGAAATCAAAGAACGAGCATTAGAGGTATCCGCGCCAGGATGAACCAGTGCGAAATTGCCATTAGCTTCTATTACAATGTCTTTTAAACGCCTGTAAATATTTTCATGATCAGGTTGGTTTACGCCAGTAAAGATCAATGCGGTTTCAATGGAGCATCTTAAATCGATGCCTTTATTTTCTGACGCCCATATATAATATGCTCTTCGGATGAAACTTAAGATATCTAAAAAGAATTCATCAGATAATCTGTCGATTGCACCCTCAAAATATTAAATTGAACCAAAATACCTGCATCCTGATAAACAAATGTTTCCAATCATTTTTAAAACCCTCATAGCATGGTTCCTCCATAGGAGTGTATGTTTTTGGTTTTTTTGCATTACCATGATGAATTAATATATTCTAAATAAGGGAAAATTGCAACTTACCTCCATTGATCATTCTAATACGCTGTTGAAGATTTATTCCAGCAAAAATGTACAGGGAATATCAAAGCCATTATAATTTTTAAGCAAAAGAGAATATAAAAAATAACAAAATTTCACACAAATCCCATTTACAACAACAAAGCAGTAATAAAAAATATTTATTTTTCCAACATAAACTACAATAAATTCTGTTACACTGATTTCAAAATAAGTACTATGAATACCAACAAAAACCATTTAGGTGTTGTGTTCAGTCAGTTAGCTAATGCATAAGTCAAAAATATCTAAAAACTTTCATTAAAATATATTACTTAATGAACAAGCCAATAGCTGAAAGTGGATGGTAAATTTACTTGTACATAACTAAAATATAATAAAATTTGAATAAGTTTGGATCAAAGTATTAATTAGAACTTCTATAAAATAACCATTGACGTAGGGTCATTTTGTTTTTTGATAAATTTGATTCTGAATGAATCATTTTTCGGCAATTTCAGAATATAGGAAGATAAACAGGGCTCCATTGAATTTTTCTCTATTAATTATGTGCTATTTAAAAAAATTGGAATCAGCGAGCACGAATAAGCTGTTGTAAAATGCCATAGCTTCAAGTAAATTCCGTACAACGTTTAAAAATTTTTGATGTGCCAAGACCGCTGAGAGTTAGTACTGTTGGTGACTCTTATTAGAACTGGAATTGAGTTCACCGATTTATTCCGAGAAAGTTAGTTAGAATAGCAGTGTCTAGAAATACTCCTAGACACTTCAGACCGGATCTGGTTGACTGGCTTGTATTCCTTCTGTTGTGGCGTTGACATCAGCTGGGAGAAACCGTGTGAATGCTGAGTATTGTCTCGTTGAAAATCTGCGACAGCACCGTGTTGACTGACACAAGTAAAGGTCCAATAAATAGATGTTGTCGCAGACCCTCAAAAAGATTGTTAAAGACTTTGAACAGCAAAAAATAGCAAATTCTGCTTTGCGAACAGAATAAAATTCAAAAGTAGTAATATCTAATGTTGAATAAATTGGTGACTTGCAAAATATTTAACGATAAGGCTGATGGAGGTTTTGAAAGAGAAATGCTTTCATCATTTAAGCTCCTAGCGCGCGGTTCAAAATGAATCAAACGTTGTTGGATACAGATTTCGAGAAAATTGTTGCGGACATTCAGATCTCCCAGAAAATCCTGAAGGGTGTAGAATAACATTATTAAAATGAAAATGTCAAAATTAGAATATGACGTTGGAATATATGCAGCAAAACTAGAGTTTTCTGAGAAACGAAATGATAATTTAAGTGCGAAAATTGGAGTGTAGAGGCTCCAACCCTATTAGTCAATGAGAACCCCATAGATGCCATGTCGGTTTCAGTCTTAATACACCTATTTGCGTCTGATAAGCTTTTCATCCCGCCCACATCTATTAAGTTCATGTCTACAATACCTTAAGCTAATTTTTCAGTGTCCTCTAACTTAAGATTAGCTTCCAAGCTAATCGAACTTAAATATATAGTTGATAACTTTTCACTAGGCAACAGACTTTGTACTTCTTACGTAATAATACACCAGAACCAATAATCTGGAAATAATTAAGAGGCGAAAAACAGAATTATTAAATTAACAGTTCCAGAACGTTCCCAATATGCACGCTTCAAAACAATTAGACTATAGGAGGTTTATATTATTGAGTTTAAAATTTTTAAACACAAAGATGTAGGAAACAATAAATGCAGCTTGCTAAAGATAGTCACACCAGACCAGTTGCAGAATACCAAACTCATATTACGCACGCCTAAGAAGTATATATACTGTAAACCATTAAAACAATGAATGTTCTAGAAATTAAACGAATAATTTAAATAATAATATTCGATTCAATAAACTGTAACACGCGGCTCCGCGGTACAACCCAACGATGTTCGATTTTGACAAATACAGTGCTCTTTAAGGTCAAATAATCTAACTCTGTTCTTACACAATATTTCTCTTAACTGTGATTTTAGAAACAATCTCTGTTATTTTCAAGCAGTTTCAATTGAGATTTCTTGAACTGCAATTTTATTTGTAATTAATAGTGTAACGACACAAATCAATCGCCGACATATTGCGTAAATTAAATTCAAATTTATTTACGTTGCACCAATGAGAAAAAAGCTAATTGCCGTTTAACCACGTTTAACCACGTTTAACCAATAGTATGCAAGTACACATATTGCATGCTATTTAAGCACAGTAATTTACCATGCAAGTCAGTTGTGGCATTTGCCTTCTACCTGCTTAACGCGTGTGCGTTCTGTCGGCTGTCAATACGTGTGCGCTCTGTCGGCTGTCAATACCTACGCTGGTGATTTGATCGTTTCACCAACAACTAACTACATCCGTGACTCATCTTGTTGCGGGATACCGGAGAGACGAGCCAATTGAGTGCAGGACCTGCAGGACACCATCCACAACGCGATCACAGCTCAACCACGGGAGCGAAAACTCAACCAGAGTCCACCCAAGGCTCTAGGACATCTTCAACTCTGAAGACTTCAGGCGAACGTATTACACGGCCCTCTTAAGGGCCCCATATCAGTAACTAATCTCTATTCAGAGCACCTTAACCGAGTTTGTAACGTCGTACGGCATTTTACTTGAAGCTGGGGCGTTTACAAAATTGGCGACCACGCCAGGATATTGATTATTTATCTGATTTTTTTTTGGGTATAAATAAATTGACTTTCTTCTTCATTTGTTTGGGATAAATCGACTAACATTTGCGTTTTCTTTACCCTGATCCTGGTTTTTCTGGGAATTTTGTTGGGCATATTTTCGTGAATTTGTGGTGTGAGCATAATAATAATTCATTGGCACTAAAGGCCAACGGGGCCTCTGTTCGTCTTCCCTAAAGGAAAATTTCAAATTTTTGGAAGCAGTGTGTTATTCTTGCTGTTGAAAATAATAATTCATTGGCACTAAAGGCCAACGGGGCCTCTGTTCGTCTTCCCTACAGGACAATTTCAATTTTTGGAAGGAGTGACGCTGTTCTGTGTTGAAATAATAATACATTGTCATCAAAGGCCAACGGGGCCTCTGTTCGTTTTTTCCTTTTGTACTGGACAATATCAAGCAACAGTGGAAGCTGTTTGTGGGTAAGCGTTTCGTTATATATTTATACATTTATATATACATTTTCATATTGCTTATAAATTTATGCTTTTTAGATCCCGCAAGATTGTTAAAATGTCAGGTCCAATTTTAGATATTGATGTTCCTGTTTGGGATGGAGATAGTGAGTTATTTTTTATGCGCGTAGACTCCGCTTTCTCCCCGTTTCCTGATTATGACAGTCATCAAAAACTGTCAAAGGTTTTTGCTAAACTACCTTCTGAATTGCAGCGACGGATTTATCCTAAGCTTGAGGCCATTAGGAAGCTACCTAATCCCATTTTGGGCCTACAAAACGGAGTAGAATCCTTGCTTGGACCCACTGAAACTGAGCAGATAATAAACAAATATGCGCAGTTAGATATGCCAAATCTTGGCCCCATAGAAATACTGAGGGAATTACGGAAACGTTGGTATAAAACCAACATTTCTGACCATGAGGCTAAGGTTGTTTTTATTAACAATCTTCCCCAAACATTAAAACTCTTTGCCAGACAGCTCCCCAACACTCTCTCTATAGATGACTTATCTGAGAGATGTGAGTTAGAATATAGGGTTTTGGAACCCAAAGTGAATCCATCATCCTTTTCTTCACCCCCGCAAGATGATAGAATCTCCTCTTTAGAGAGAACAGTGGCGAACATGGCCAAACTTCTAGAAGGACTAGCCATTACCAAATCGGAGATAAATCATGTGAATGCTCGACCAAAATTCGTTTCCAAGTCAAATTATAATGGTAGGCGGCGATCGAGATCTCCGCAATCATTTAATAAATATGCTCCAAAGAACTGGTGTTATAACCACCAGAAGTTTTTTATGCTTGCCAAGTTTGTCTTTGTCGTTCCGAAGAATTTCCGAATGAGTGTCAATTTCCACAGCTGACGGAGAGGACAACAGACCGCAGGCACAAGGGTGCATCAGTATTGGGAAACGTCTAGCGCAGGAAGTAGAAGACCGTACTTTCTGCACATCAACGGCATCAACGGCGCTACAGGGAAAAAGCCAACTGCAATCCGACATCCCTGTCGACTCTTTTCGTCCACGCCGAATTTTTCACATAGAGAACCAAACAGACAATGCCGGTCGCTATCACCAGCCTACTTGTTTGCATGATCCGGCCAAACAGCCAAACGAACTTCTGCACCTTCTTGATTTCAAAACTGGCGAAGAGTACATCGTAGACACAGGTGCAGCAGTCTCAGTTATCAAAGGTGATTCAATGGCCGAGATGTCGCTAGGCGTTCTTCTCGCAACAGCTACAGGCGAGCCCATACCAACATATGGCTGCCGGTACCGCACATTCAACATAGGTCTACGACGTGAATTTTTCCACAACTTCATCATTGCCAAGGTCTCACATAATATAATAGGCCTTGATTTCCTTCTAAAATTTCGGCTCATTGTTGATCTTGCCAATCAAAAGATCATCGACCCCTCCACCGGACTTGAACAAAGCTTTTGGATACTTGCCTCCGAGCGTTTGGAGTTACAGGTCATTCAACCAACCCCAGTGCATCATTCAGCAGAGATATCAGCAGCTCTTCGAAAATACAAATCGCTTTTCGATCTTAACAAATCCGATCTGCGATTCTCCAACACGATGCATCATATCGTCACAGAAGGACAACCTATTGCACTCAAGAAGCGACCACTGGCTCCTGCTAAGCTGAAAGCTGCAGAAGAAGAATTCTCAAGGCTTTTGGAAGAGGGAATCATCAGACCATCGAAAAGTTCATGGGCGTCACCTCTGCACTTAGTCTCAAAATCAAACGGATCGTACAGAGCCTGTGGAGACTACCGTAAGCTAAATTCAGTGACAAAATCTGATGCATATCCTATTTCAAATATCAACACATTACTTGAAAAACTCAACGGCAGCAATTTCTTCTCAGTAATTGACCTTAGACAAGCCTACCATCCCATCCCGGTAGCACCAGAGGATATCGAGAAAACTGCTGTCATCACTCCATTTGGCCTTTTCGAATACCTTTACATACCTTTTGGACTTGAGTGTGCTACACAGACATTTCAAAGATTCATAGACAACATACTTCGCGACGACTCTGCTTATTGTATGTCATACCTAGATGACATTATGGTATTCAGTCCAGATCTAGAATCTCATGCAAAACATCTACGAAATGTCCTCTCGCGCTTATCCAACTACGGACTCAAGATCAACTGTGACAAGACGCAGATTGCAACTTCATCCGTCGACTTCTTAGGGCATCGTATCACGGCCAAAGGTATTCAACCGTTGCCGTCAAAGACGAATTCAATCAAGAATATCAAGTCACGAAGGACTTTGAGAGATTTGCAGAAAATCCTGGGAGAACTAAACTATTATCGCAAGTTCCTTCCAGGCCTTTCAAAACAACTTTATCCTTTGTGCAGGCACCTGCGAAACCGAAAAGGACTTAGCAAGAATTCCATCATTGCTTGGTCATCCGAAGACGAGGAATTACTTCGACTTACCATCAACTCGTTAGCAAATGCCACAATGCTAACGCATCCAGATTTCGAAAAGCCATTTCTACTCACGACAGATGCTTCTGAATTCGCTATTGGAGCCACTTTGGGACAAGAGATCGACGGAGTTCGGAAGCCTATCAGTTTCTACTCGCGTACTCTCCAACTAGTAGAAACAAAGTACGACACTTTCGACCGAGAACTTCTCGCCATCCACGACGCAGTGCGCCATTTTATCAGCATCATTGGCAGTAGCCGATTTGTTGTTTCACAGATCATGCACCACTAGTTAGCGCACTTCGAAACGCAACTTCATCTATCGCCAAGTACCCTGCCAGGGTGGAAAGACAGCTTTCTCGTCTAAGCGAATGGCAATTTGACGTCTTTCACGTCAGGGGCAAACAGAACTTCATTGCAGATGCCCTGTCCAGGCCAGACGTCTCTCTACAACCACCTTCGCCGTCACCATTCACTGTCAGCTCCGTGGCACTCAGTTAACCTGCACTAACGCCAACTCTCCTGCGAACTGAACAACGCGGTGACATCCACATTCAAAGATCAATAGCCCGTCACCCAACCAAGTTCATATGCCGTCTGTGGAAAGGCTTACCAATTGTTTACTTCACGGGTACGCAGCCCAACAAACCAGTTCTGCCGACCAGCCTTCAGAGAAAAGTTTTCGATTCAATTCACTCAATTTCTCACCCAGGAAGCGAAGCGACTGTCCGACTTCTTACAAATCGTTTCTGGGGTCACAGACTTAGGCAGAATGTTAAACGATGGGTCTCAGAGTGTGCTATTTGTCAGAAAAACAAGATCACACGACACACTCGTTCTAAGTTGCAAAATTTTCGGTCTACTTCTCGCCTAGCCATCGTCCACATCGACATAGTTCATCTGACAAGGTTCAAGGTTTCAGCTACCTTCTAACTATGATCGATAGATTTACACGGTGGCCTGCGGCATAAACTCTTGGCACCATTTCTGCAGACGAAGTAACTAACGGTTTTATCTCTGCATGGATATCCAATTACGGTGTTCCCAATGGGGTCATCACGGACAGAGGCACTTGCTTTTCATCTGATCGTTTCAAAACCACCTTGCGGTACATGGGATGCATCTTACGCCAGACGACTGCCTACCATCCCCAAACTAATGGCATGGTAGAGAGAATGCATAGGGAACTCAAAGCAGCTTTAGCATCCTCGTTCATTAATGGCAACTGGGTCGATGCACTACCTTTAGTTCTGCTGGCCATGCGTTCTCGTACTCGAGAATCCATTAA
Source organism: Eudiplozoon nipponicum (assembly GCA_029291075.1). NCBI lineage: Eukaryota > Metazoa > Platyhelminthes > Monogenea > Mazocraeidea > Diplozoidae > Eudiplozoon > Eudiplozoon nipponicum. Next base: position 113,118 of record JAQBSW010000883.1, on the reverse strand, counting down.
AACGTCTGCGTCAGAACTCTTGTATGGCATGGATCTACGCCTGCCTAGTCAGCTCCCACGTCTACTACCGGCGCAAGATGACCCACAAAACGAAGCTACCCGCCTTCGACTTCATTTCGGTAACATGTCCGAACAGCAGCCGAGACACACGCCTCGTCCAGTCTACGTTCACCCACAGCTCCACAGCTGCAAGAGAGTACTCGTTCGCAACAATAATGCTGTTGCACCACTACAACCCAAGTATCGCGGTCCTTACCCGATTTTACTAAAACAGCCAAAATACTTCATCATTATGCAAGGCGCTACACCGACATCAGTAAGCATAGACAAGTTAAAACCGTTTATCGAACCACCTGATCCTGAGAGCGTTCAACCTTCTACACACGTCTCAGGCTCCGTCTGCCCACAATCTCAACCTGCCTTGTATAACGCGTAATTAATTTTTTTAAACATTAACATTTAACTATAAATTTTTTTTTAAACTTTACGTTAATTTTTAGTAATTGTCTCACGTGGCATAACCACCTGTTCTTATCTAACAATTGTGTAGCATTTTTGAACAGTTCTTTGGTATTATGCCATCTCTGAGGCAATGTTCGTTACATATTTTATGCAATTACCTTTGATTTTAATGTATATATATTTTACATTATAATGTATTTCTCACACATGATATTACACTGCCTATTTTGGTATGACCAGCTACTTAGAGCTAACGCTTTCGTGTAGCAACACTAAGTAGTGATCAGCTTCATATCATGGTACAGGCCACTTTCAATGCATATCTCAACTTTATCTATTTCACAAAGACCACTCTACAAATGTCATGACCACAACGTCGAGCACATTAGCTCCTTTGGTCGTATACAAACGCATTGACAACGATCCAACCTGCTTAGGTTTTTATCTTAAACCTGGCAAATTCAGAGGCGATTTACCTCGAAATCTTCACGCTGCGGCTCCAAAAACTTACACTGCTCTATTTTGCCTCACGTGCTATGACCGTCCACTAGAGCTAACATTTTGTGTAGCAATTCCTAGTGGTTACCTGGCATCATATCATTGTTGAAGCAACCAACAAGCATATTTAAGCCCAGCACTTATGGTTCATCATATTTTTCCTTAACTTGGTTCGAACTCTATCATGCATTTCTTATCTAGCCTCGCAGAGAGGAATATTTTTTTTTCAGAGAGGAAAGTGTTGTAACGACACAAATCAATCGCCGACATATTGCGTAAATTAAATTCAAATTTATTTACGTTGCACCAATAAGAAAAAAGCAAATTGCCGTTTAACCACGTTTAACCACGTTTAACCAATAGTATGCAAGTACACATATTGCATGCTATTTAAGCACAGTAATTTACCATGCAAGTCAGTTGTGGCATTTGCCTTCTACCTGCTTCACGCGTGTACGTTCTGTCGGTTGTCAATACGTGTGCGCTCTGTCGGCTGTCAGTACCCACTCATCTTGTTGCGGGATACCGGAGAGACGAGCCAATTGAGTGCAGGACCTGCAGGACACCATCCACAACACGATCACAGCTCAACCACGGGAGCAACAAATCAACCAGAGTCCACCCAAGGCTCTAGGACATCTTCAACGCTGAAGACTTAAAGCGAACGCATTACCCGGCCCTCTTAAGGGCCCCCATATCAGTAACTAATCTCTATTCAGAGCACCTTAACCGAGTTTGTAACGTCGTACGGCATTTACTTGAAGCCGGGGCGTTTACAGGGTTGTTTATTATATAAACGGAACCGCTCGCGATACGCATGGAACACGCGGTGGACTATTGTGTCACAGTGGATTTATTTCGCTCAGTTGGATTATTCGCAGTTTACGCGAGGGATTTACTGTTCACATTTAACTATACCTATCCGAATTTCAGAGAATAATGGATTATTATAATGACATAAGTTAAAAATATAGCAAACAGTGAACTAAGTATTTGTGAATCTTTGTCATTGAAGTCTTTACACGAATTTCATCAATTCATTTCAGTGACACTTTTTAACAGTGACTATGTTCATATCATCATGCATTTTCAATCGGTTGCATATATTCATTTCAATTCAGATATTTGTGAAGGAATAATTGCTTTAAATAGCGTTCATTTTACCACCGTCTACTGCATGGACAAATTTGTTTAACTGTGACTTGTGCATGAAACATTCATCTTGGTGAATACTGTTTTAACTTTTGCCGTCTAGAGTACGGACAATTTAGTTTGTCTGTGACTGGTGTTTAAGACATTCATTTGTGTTGAAATTTAATTTTATTGCCGTCTAGAGAACGGTCAATTTGGACTACTTATGATTTCATATGCGAAACCATTTACAATACATGTGTGATCCTTCATCTCAGTCTTCTCTCATCACACATTGGGAAAAAGCCGGTGATTAATCGTGTGCACAGATCTCCACAGCCGCTACGAAACTAATGTAGGGAATGATAAATCTCGCAAAAGTCTCCTACAAAACCACGGTGGTTTAAATTAACAAAAAATGTGATTTTAATTTTGTCGGAGGAATTATCTTCCTCTACATACTCCACGTTTTAAGAAAAGACGACTAATAATAGAAGTAACCGTTGTTCTTCGGCTGCGTTTTACTCTTCCTGGACGAGTTGTGCATACTGGCGCTTCTGTCATCGAAGTTGTGCCCTGTTCAGATGTCACTGGCAATGCTAGTTCGTCTGATGTTGACGGAAAGTTATGATCTTGTAACTCGGTAGAAAAAATTCTGATGCAGTCAACAACGTGTCTTGTGAAAGTTGCTTATTTGGCATTTTTACCTGCATGATCAGATTGCACACATCAGATCCGTCTATGGAACGATGGTCATTCAACTCATCTGGTAATTCAGTCTCATCGTCAATCCAGATAAACTGGGGAATGTAACGATCAAAAGTAACACAATTATCAAAGTAATCTGCGTCTATGACGGACTTTTTGTCTGTCATCCCCTTGATCTAATATGGTCCTATGCAAAATGGTGTCAGGCAATTCTTCCTATTTTACGTAAACATGCAAAGCCGATCTTAGATGAGAAGATACATTGCATTTTGTTTTTCTTTTCTAGTCTTTGTCGGAGCTAAACAACAATTTTTATCTCTAAGTGCTCCTACAAATCAATCTTCATAGTTAGAAGCCCAATCAAGACTATTTGGATTTTATATTAGAAGATCTCCAGGCAAACCTAATGGTTCTCCCTACACCAAAAATGATATTGAAGTTCATAAATGTGCCTTATATCTGTTGCGCGTGACTGGTAATATTATAAGATGATCGTGTATCCAGCTTGTTCTGCTAGTACACCTCAACGCAGATTTCAGTTCATGATGCAGCCTTTCTACCATCCAATTTGCACGTGGATTGTATGCGCTAGTAGGCAATACATTTATTTCCATGATATTGAGAGATCTTATGAAAAGCGCTGACATAAATCGACTACCGCGATCACTAGTGGTCCTTACTGGAACACCATAACGCGAAACCAATTTATGTACGAACGCGAACAAGACTTCTTACGCAGTAATATCCTTCAAGATCGCTTATTCATATTTGCAACTAAAACGATCAACCATTTGAATGATAAACTTTCGTGCGCAGTGCTGTCCTTCTTGTTGTGGATTTGACCGCATTTATCTTGTGCGGGACATTAGATAGCACTCTTAGGTCGTTAAAATCTTGAATTTTGATCGTTTTCAGTTGCTCTGCTTATTGGCTTCGATTGATGGATCCTCACTTGTCCCTTCTTTTTTGAGCTGATAATGTATAAATGCATAAAGTCTTAACTACATTGTTAGTGGTCATTTAGGAATGGTTAAGGCACACAAAACATATAAATCCTGGTTTTAACGTTAAGTCACAGAAATCCACTGCATGTTACCTGCGTATTGCGCGCTGGTGTCAATAATTATTAAACAAAACTCTATTAATTACAATTAAATTTGCAGTTCAAGAAATCTTAATTAAAACTGCTTGAAACTAAAAGAGATTGTTGCTGAAATCACAGTTAAGAGAAATATTGTGTAAAACCAGAATTAGACTATTTCACCTTAAAGAGAACTATATTTGTCAAAATTGAACTTCTTTGGGTTGTAACGCGGAGCCGCGTGTTACAATAAAACAAAATTAGTCCTAATATATCTTTGTCTTTTTTGCTAAAGCACTGCTCTATTGCAACTTCTAAGGCATCTCTGATTAGCTCAAATGGCTTCTCCGAATACACAAGTGCTTGAGTGATTATGTCACTTAGCATTTCCTTAGCCCTACGGAATTTTTCTCGGTCTTCCTGACTTAAGGTGAGAGGCGAAGACTTCTTGATCGTGCACTTCCCACGTGTGAGGTGGCTTGTTAGCGATCCTTAAATTCCGGGTAGACATGGAATGAATCATCAATAATAGCTGATTATACCCAAGAACCTTCCCAACTGGCGCACGGTCCGGGGCTGCGTCACGTCCTTGATGGCTTGGATTTTATTTTCCAAAGATTTAATTTCATCTTTTGAAAGTATGCGTCCAAGATATTTACCTGAAAAACATTAAATTTTGCTCTTATTGGTTTTGACCACTAATCCATTTTATTCCATCCTGATCAAAATCGTTACTAAATGCTTACGATGTTCATCTCGTGATCAACTAAAAATAATTATATCGTCTATGTACGCTCTCGCAAATTGACAATTTTGTAGTACCTCTTCAACCAAACGCTTTAATGTCTGATTGGCATTATTTATCCCAAAAACATTCGAAGAAATTCATGCGACCCCTCTCCTGGAAATCTGACTACGGTGAATGGTGTAGAACTTTCCTCCATCGGTGTCTAATATTACGCGTTCTGGAGATCTGAAGTTGATTAGACCTCATATCCCATTATGTCTCAAAACAGAGTAATCTGGTTAGGGAGAGGATAAGAATCACTACTCGTCACTGAGTTTAATAGACGATAATTTTCACAAACCCTCTATTGTTCCGGTTCAGATTTGGGAACAACCACTATTGGGGAAGTAAAATAGGAATTTGACCTTCTACAAATTCCCTCTTTGCACAATTGGTGATATTCAGATACAGCAATTTGTTGCTTGTGTTGTGCTAACAGTTGCGCTTTTGGTGAACAAGACATTGGAGCCACCAATTCTGTTTTGTGTTATACTCCTGTTTTCAATCCAATTCTCTTGGCACTGAAAGGTTGAAGCACTGCAATGTGTTTCTAGATGATTTCGTTTAAATTACTTGCGACTGTAGGACGGGGTAAAAGGACTGTTCTAACTGCCGAAGTGTTAGATTTAGTTTGTGATAACACCCCAACACCTTTTGCGATAGTCCTAGTTTTCGGATATAGAATCAGTTTGAAGTGAGTCAAGAAATCCATCCCAAAGATATGGTGCTTGACATTGACTACCACATAAAAGAAGATTTCTTGTCTAAGTTTACCAATAGTTCTTTCATCCCCCGAACTCCTATCGGACTACCATTCGCGGTCCATAGTTGATAGTCAAGTGTGGGGCAATCTGCTTCCACCACATTTGATCTAACTATGCTTACTTCATCATATGTGTCAATAAGGAACTCGAGTCCAGTTAATTCATTTCTAATACTGAATTTATTGCTGGATAATCTAGCAATGTTTTCAAGAACGCCGCTTTGACAGAATCTAACCCTCTTGTCGTAAGTTTCGGTGCTCTTTGCTATTGTCGCATCTTTCGCTTTCGCCTTAAGTATGCTTTTTAAAAGCATATCAGGGAGCCTTTGCAATGAAACCCCCTTACGGCTCCTACTAGTGGGGATTTTATCCTTTTCCCGGTGAGGAATTCTCTCTGCCATATAAGTGTTTCCTTTCCACGTGGGCCCACTTAAACGCGGGTATCTGCAATTTTCTCGTTGGCACTTGGCACTTCGTCCATATTCACAATGTGTCTTACACCATTCGCGCGGCCCATCGAAGCATTGATGCGAGTGACTTCCTTGACGTCTAGTATTTCTATCCTGACACTGAAGTTTCAAAATAGCTTTCGCCATATCATCCATTTTGCTATTTATACTTGAAATTTCCCTACATAACTAACGCACACTTTCGTTTAACGTCGGGATAGTATCGGTATCTGTCCTGCGTGTCTGCAGCAGAACAGAATCTGCTGTTACAGCATGTACCTGCGGTTCCTGTTGTTTATACACCACGTCTAGCCCTCTGAGTTTACTTGGCCAATCAACATTCATTGTTTCAAATACCTGCCATTAACGAAAAGAAAGGTGAACAGCCTAATTTTTACAATATTTTCATTGGTCGTGACAAAAGATTTCGCCAAAGAAAATTGGCAATAGCGAAAAAGTTTAAGTATATTCTGGAGCAGAAATCATAAAATGTAGAGTATGCTAGGAGTCCAACAATTGATTAAAACTACGTATCACGAATGAATATAGTGGACAGCGGACAGGAGAGAACTGTAGCAGCAAAAACCAATAAAATAAATATAAAGAAACCATCAAATTTAAACGATGAATTGCCGAAAAATTTATATATAAGTCATATACTACATATAATTTATTTTATGCCAACTTTAAAAGTATTAAGAACAAAAAGTTTATGCGGTATAATTTTATAACAAGTAACAATTTTGATTTTATAATATTATCTGAAACTTGGCTCAGCAAGGACATCGAACATTATGAATTTGCTACGCCATTTTATTCTTTATTTAAAAAAGACAGATCGTTGAATATTAGAGGTGGAGTTTTTATTTATTGTAAATCTTTGTTAAATGATAAAATGTTAAATACTAGTGAATATTGTACTATCATTGATTTTACTTCTATACAAATCGATAATTTGATCCTAGCAGCGGTTTACAGACCGACGTATGCTAGTTTAAATGATTGTATAATTATTACCAATTATTTTCAATCTATGTTTGATTGCCATGGTTATAATATGGTGGTAGGTGATTTTACTAAGATGCATTACTGTGTCATAATTTAACTTTTTTCTAGTCATGATCTAAAGCATATTATAAAGGAACCAACTAGAGGTTTGGAATGCTTACTGAGAAACTTTTTATATACTAGAAGAATAAGTATTGAAGTAAATGATTTGATATCAAGAAGTAACAAGTAAAAATCCACAAGGATAAAGCTTGGGGCCATTTTTATTTAAAATCATATTTGCACAATTACAAACTATGATCTTTAATGGACGAGTTTGCAAATTTGCTGATGATTTAAAAGTAACCTTTCCAATAGGTCCGAAAAATATCTAGTTTACAAAAATAATATGACACTAGATTCGTATGACTTAAGTAGGTTTTTGAGAATAACCAGTAAAAATAGGTAATAGAACAGAATTTAATTATGTTTTTTTCATGATTCTGTGATTAATGATGTTTTTAAGATCCAATTTTAGAAATAAATTAAGAATTTAGGCATGACTAATAAATAAACAGTCTTTTCTGAGAGACACTGAAAGAATAGTTAGCCGTGCTAAGAACAGATTGGCACAAACAAATAGAAATATCTTATCGAGCGATGTAAAATGACAAATGTATATAATTTGTATTAGACCGATACTGGAATATGCTACCGCTGCTTGGAATCCATTGAAAGAGAGATTTAAGTATATTTTAAAAGATGTATGGTTTTTCGCAAATCCACAACAAGAAACAGAGATTGTCAAATAAGCAAGAAGCTGGACAAATTAAAGTTGTGAAAAATATTAGTGTACTGCATTATATACGGCAGTGGATTACAGTCTGTATCACTGCAATCTTTATGGTTTCTGAGAATGTGATATTGCATAAATGTTTTCCATTTGAACCAGCGGAATGGTGTCTATATGAATCCAATTTGAAAGTTTCGTAAAGTTGGAACTAGATCTGGACATTTGGCGGTCTCTTCTCCTGTGGTGGGAAATGTCGCGAGGAAGTTATTTTCTTTATCGGAAATTTACAGAATTTACAATCAATTGCCAAAGGAGTTTAGAAAAACTCCATCTAAGATTTCTTTTAAATTTTTATGTACTTGTAACGACACAAATTAATGGCCGACATATTGCGTAAATTAAATTCAATTTTATTTACGTTGCACCAACGAGAAAAAAACGACACTTGCCGTTTAACCAATAGTGTGCAAGTAGACATGGCATGCTATTTAAGCACGGCAATTTACCATGCAGGTCAGTTGTCGCATTTGCATTCTGCGTGTGCGTTCTGTCGGCTGTCAATACCTACGCTGGTGATTTGATTGTTTCACCAACAATTGGCTACATCCGTGACTCATCTTGTTGCGGTACAACCAGCGAGACGAGCCAATTAATTGCAGAACCTAAACGACGTTTTCCACATCGTGATTACAACTCGACAACGGGAGGAACAACAACCAGAGTCCACCCAAGGCTCTAGGACATCTTCACACTCTGAATAATTCAGGAGAACGCACGACCAGGCCCTCTTAAGGGCCCCCTATCAGTAACAAATCTATATTCAGAGCACCTTAACCGAGTTTGTAACGTCGTACGGCATTTAATTGAAGCCGGGGCGTTTACAAAATTGGCGACCGCGCCAGGATATTGATTATTGTTCTGATGTTTTTTTTGGTATAAATAAAATTGACTTCCTTTTTCATTTATTTGGGATAAAAATCGATTAACATTTGCGTTTTCTTTACCCTGATCGTGGTCTTCTGGGAATTTTGTTGGATAAATATTCGTGGATTTGTGTTGAATATTTTTGGGGATAATAATACATTGGCATCAAAGGCCAACGGGGCACCGTACGTACTCGACAGGCTCAATTGCGATTTTTGGAAGAAGTTACTGTGACGTGCTTTTGTTCTGCGCTCATTCAACTGTGAAAGCTGTTTGTGGGTAAGCGTTTCGTTAAAGTATATTTATACATTTTCATATTGCTTATAAATTTATGCTTTTAAGATCCCGTGAGATTGTTAAAATGTCAGGTCCAATTTTAGATCTTGATGTTCCTGTTTGGGATGGAGATAGTGAGCTATTCTTTATGCGCGTAGACTCCGCTTTCTCCCCGTTTCCTGATTATGACAGTCATCAAAAACTGTCGAAGGTTTTTGCTAAACTACCTTCTGAATTGCAGCGACGGATTTATCCTAAGCTTGAGGCCATTAGGAAGCTACCTAATCCCATTTTGGGCCTACAAAACGAGGTAGAATCCTTGCTTGGACCCACGGAAACTGAGCAGATAATAAACAAATATGCGCAGTTAGATATGCCAAATCTTGGCCCCATCGAAATACTGAGGGAATTACGGAAACGTTGGTATAAAACCAACATTTCTGACCATGAGGTTAAGGTTGTTTTTATTAACAATCTTCCCCAAACATTAAAACTCTTTGCCAGACAGCTCCCCAACACTCTCTCTATAGATGACTTATCTGAGACATGTGAGTTAGAATATAGGGTTTTGGAACCCAAAGTGAATCCATCATCCTTTTCTTCACCCCCGCAAGATGATAGACTCTCCTCTTTAGAGAGGACAGTGGCGAACATGGCTAAAGTTCTAGAAGGATTGGCCATTACCAAATCCGAGCTAAATCAAGTGAATGCTCGACCCAAATTCGTTCCTAAGCCCAATTATAACGGTAGGCGGCGATCGAGATCTCCGCAATCCTTTAATAAATATGCTCCAACGAGCTTCTGCACCTTCTTGATTTCTAACTGGCGAAAGAGTTCATCGTAGACACAGGTGCGGCAGTCTCAGTTCTCAAAGGTGATTTAATGGCCGATATGTCGCTAGGCGTTCTTCTCGCAACAGCTACAAGCGAGCCCATACCAACATATAGCTGCCGGTACCGCACACTCAACATAGGTCTACGACGTGAATTTTCCCACAACTTCATCATTGCCAAAGTCTCACATAATATAATAGGCCTTGATTTCCTTCTGAAATTTCGGCTCATTGTTGATCTTGCCAATCAAAAGATCATCGACCCCTCCACCGGATTTGAGCAAAGTTTTTGGACACTTGCCTCCGAGCGTTTGGAGTTACAGGTCATTCAGCCAACCCCAGTGCATCATTCAGCAGAGATATCAGCAGCTCTTCAAAAATACAAGTCGCTTTTCGATCTTAACAAGTCAGAGCTACGAGTCTCCAACACGATGCACCATATCGTCACAGAAGGACAACCTATTGCACTCAAGAAGCGACCACTGGCCCCTGCTAAGCTGAAAGCTGCCCAAGAAGAATTCTCAAGGCTTTTGGAAGAGGGAATCATCAGACCATCGAAAAGTTCATGGGCGTCACGACTGCACTTAGTCTCTAAATCAAACGGATCGTACAGAGCCTGTGGAGACTACGGTTAGCTAAATTCAGTGACAAAATCTGATGCATATCCTATTCCAAATATTAACACTTTACTTGAAAAACTCAACGGCAACAATTTCTTCTCAGTGATTGACCTCAGACAAGCCTACCATCACATCCCGGTAGCACCAGAGGATATCGAGAAAACTGCAGTCATCACTCCATTTGGCCTTTTTGAATATCTTTACATGCCTTTTGGACTTAAGTGTGCTACTCAGACATTTCAAAGATTCATGGACCACATACTTCGCGACGACTCTGCTTATTGTATGTCATATCTCGATGACATTATGGTTTTCAGTCCAGATCTAGAATCTCATGCGAAGCATCTACGAAATGTCCTCTCACACTTATCCAACCACGGCCTCAAGATCAACTGTGACAAGACGCAGATTGCAACTACATCCGTGGACTTCTTAGGGCATCGTATCACGGCCCAAGGTATTCAACCGTTGCCGTCAAAGAAGAATTCAATCAAGAATATCAAGTCACCAAGGACTGTCAGCCAGTTGCAGAAAATCCTGGGAGTACTAAACTATTATCGCAAGTTCCTTCCGGGCCTTTCAAAACAACGCTATCCTTTGTGCAGGCACCTGCGGAACCGAAGAGGACTTAGCAAGAATTCCATCATTGCTTGGTCATCCGAAGACAAGGAATTACTTCGACTTGCCATCAAATCGTTAGCAATTGCCACAATGCTAACACACCCAGATTTTGAAAAGCCATTTCTACTCACGACAGATGCTTCTGAATTCGCTATTGGAGCCACTTTGGACCAAGAGATCGACGGAGTTCGGAAGCCTATCAGTTTCTACTCGCGTACTCTCCAACCAGTAGAAACGAGGTACGACACTTTCGGCCGAGAACTTCTCGCCATCCACGACGCAGTGCGCCATTTTATCAGCATCATTGGCGGTAGCAGATTTGTTGTTTTCACAGATCATGCACCACTAGTTAGCGCACTTCGAAACGCAACTTCATCTATCGCCAAGTACCCTGCCAGAGTGGAAAGACAGCTTTCTCGTCTAAGCGAATGGCAATTTGACGTCTTTCACGTCAAGGGCAAACAGAACTTCATTGCAGATGCCCTGTCCAGGCCAGACGTCTCTCTACAACCACCTTCGCCGTCACCATTCACTTTCAACTCCGTGGCACTCAGTGAACCTGCACTAACGCCAACTCTCCTGCGAACTGAACAACGCGGTGACATTCACATTCAAAGATCAATAGCCCGTCACCCAACCAAGTTCATATTCCGTCTCTGGGAAGGCTTACCAATTGTTTACTTCACGGGTACGCAGCCCAACAAGCCAGTTCTGCCGACCAGCCTTCAGAGAAAAGTTTTCGATTCAATTCACTTAATTTCTCACCCAGGAAGCCAAGCGACTGTCCGACTTCTTACAGATCGTTTCTGGGGTCACAGACTTAGGCAGAATGTTAAACGATGGGTCTCCGAGTGTGCTATTTGTCAGAAAAATAAGATCACACGACACACTCGTTCTAAGTTGCAACAATTTTGAACTACTTCTCGCCTAGCCATCGTCCACATCAACATAGTTCATCTGACAAAGGTTCAAAGTTTCAGCTACCTTCTAACTATGATCGATAGATTTACACGGTGGCCTGCGGCATTACCTCTTGTCACCATTTCTGCAGACGAAGTAACTAACGGTTTTATCTCTGCATGGATATCCAATTATGGTGTTCCCCATGAGGTCATCACGGACAGAGGCACTTGCTTCTCATCTGATCGTTTCAAAACCACCTTGCGGTACATGGGATGCATCTTACGCCAGACGACTACCTACCATCCCCAAGCTAATGGCATGGTAGAGAGAATGCATAGGGAACTCAAAGCAACTTTAGCATCCTCGTCCATTAATGGCAACTGGGTCGATGCACTACCTTTATTTCTGCTTGCCATGCGTTCCAGTACTCGTGAATCCATTAAAACATCTGCGTCACAACTCTTGTATGGCATGGATCTACGCCTGCCTAGTCAGCTCCCACGTCTACTACTGGCAAAAGATGAACCACAAGACGAAATTGCCCGCCTTCGACTTCATTTCGGTAACATGTCTGAACAGCAACCGAGACATACGCCTCATCCAGTCTTCGTTCACGCACAGCTCCACAGCTGCAAGAGAGTACTCGTTCGCAACGACAATGTTGTTGCACCACTACAACCAAAGTATCGCGGTCCTTACCCGATTTTGCTCAGATGCCCCAAATACTTCATTATTATGCAAGGCATTACACCGACATCAGTAAGCATAGACAGATTGAAACCGTTTATCGAACCACCTGATCCTGAGAGCGTTCAACCTTCTACACACGTCTCAGGCTCCGTCTGCCCACAATCTCAATATCCTGCTTTGTATAACGCGTAATTGATTTTTTTAAAACATCAACATTTACTATCAAAAATTTTTTTTTAACCTTACCTTATTTTTTTGTATTTGTCTCACGTGGCATAACCAGCTGTTCTTAGCTAACAATTGTGTAGCATTTTTGAACAGTTCTTTGGTATTATGCCATCTCTGAGGCAATGTTCGTGTACATATTTTTATGCAGCTACCTTTGATTTTAATGTATATATTTTTACATTATAATGTATTTCTCACACATGACATCATACTGCCTATTTTGGTATGACCGACCACTAGAGCTAACAATTTGTGTAGCAATTCCTAGTGGTTACCTGGCATCATATCATTGTTGAAGCAACCAACAAGCATATTTAAGCCCAGCATTTATGGTTCATCATATTTTTGCTTAATTTTTTTCGAACTCTGTCATACATTTCTTATCTAGCCTCGCAGAGAGGAATACTTTTTCTTTTTTTCAGAGAGGAAAGTGTTGTAACGACAAAAATTAATGGCCGACATATTGCGTAAATTAAATTCAATTTTATTTACGTTGCACCAATGAGAAAAAAGCGAAACTTGCCGTTTAACCAATAGTGTGCAAGTAGACATATATTACTATGGCATGCTATTTAAGCATGGCAATTTACCATGCAAGTCAGTTGTCGCATTTGCATTCTGCTTTGCGTTACGCGTGTGCGTTCTGTCGGCTGTCAATACCTACGCTGGTGATTTGATGATTTCACCAACAATTGGCTACATCCGTGACTCATCTTGTTGCGGTACAACCAGCGAGACGAGCCAATTAATTGCAGAACCTGAACGACGTTTTCCACATCGTGATTACAACTCGACAACGGGAGGAACAACAACCAGAGTCCACCCAAGGCTCTAGGACATCTTCACACTCTGAATAATTCAGGAGAACGCACGACCAGGCCCCCCTAAGGGCCCCCCTATCAGTAAAAAATCTATATTCAGAGCACCTTAACCGAATTTGTAACGTCGTACGGCATTTACTTGAAGCCGGGGCGTTTACATACTGAACTAGAAGAAATCTAGAATTCTACTGATCTTTCAAATTTTGATTATAATACTTTCCCATGGTTGAATAAAAGACAAGGATAATAGTGATAAGCTGTAACACGCGGCTCTGTGTTACAACCCAATGATGTTCGATACAGTGCTCTTTAAGGTCAAATAATCTAAATCTGTTCTTATACCATATTCCTCTTAACGGTGATTTTGGAAATAATCTCTGTTAGTTTCAAGCAGTTTTAATCGATATTTCTTGAACTGAAATTTTATTTGTAATTAATAGGGTTTTATGAAATAGACAGAACCGCGCACGATACGGATGAAACACGCGGTGGACTATTGTGTCACAGTGAACTTATTTCGCTTAGTTGTAGAAGTTACGCATTGGAATTACTGTGTATAACATTGTAAGACTATCCGAACTTCAGAGAACAATGGATTAATATAATAACCTGAGTTAAAACAATAACAAGCAGTGAACTAAATATTTGTGTTTTTTTGTCATTGAAGTCTTTATACGGTTTTCATATCCTCTTTTAATGATAACTTTTAACATTGATTCCATTCATGTCATAATGTATTTTCAATCGAGTTTTTATCATTGCAGTCTTTAAACGATTTACACATTCCCTTTTAGTGATAACTTTTAACCTTGATTCCATTCATGTCATTATGTGGTTTCAATCGAGTTTTTTGTCATTGAAGCCTTTATGGGGTTTACCCCTTCATTTTTAATGATGACTTTTAACGATGACATTTCCATGTCCTCATATGTTTTAAATTGATGGTATAAATACAGTTCAATTCAGAAATTTATAAGCGAATAACTGATTGTGCATAAAACATTTCTCTTTTTAAACATAAATCATTTTAACTTTTGTTGTCTAGAAGACGGACAATTTAGTTTAACTGTGAATGGTGTTTAAGACCTATTCTTGCATTAAAATCTTTTTTTACTGTCGACCTACACATGGTCAGTGTGGACTAACTGTGAATTATATTTCTATTTGCAACATTGTGTCTAATATATGTATGAAACTAAGTTTCGGCTTTCTCATATCAACCATCCGAAAAGGATCAGAGACTGATTAGGTGCACGGGTAGTAATAATAGCCACCATTGATATGTAGGACGGGTATAGAATCATGAACTAGAAAGCAACCCCGCGAAAAACCCCTACAAAACAACATACTTGAAATTTTTATTTCTACAATCTGTATTATTATTTTGAAATGTAATACATTATATTATCATATTTGTCAACATTACAAGTAATCTATTGCTAGCCATGTTTCTGAATTTTGCATAATTTTACACTCAAATTAAACCTTAATTTTTCCAATTATCGGTCTGTGATTTTCGATAATGAATCTATAATTATTTATGTAATCAATAATTATACAAATGCGATTAATTTAAAAACTATTTTTTCTTTAACATAATAACTGAATCAGAATTGATATAACGTATGCAATGATATTAATGCTGGATTTTCATTTGTTGATAAATCGTATATCCTAACTAGTGAGATTTACTTATCAATATGATACTCAATGGACATATTTGTGTGATGTGATATCTTTTATATACTGTACATTTTCTAATATTGTTATCTATCTGATGGAGCATGTGTGGTTCGAATCTTAATAAAGATATGGTATTCTATTCTGAAGAAAACTTAATTTTACTTCGTTCTGAGGAGAAATAGATTTCCATTTATTAAACAGGATTCGACTAGTGTAAGACTTGTAAAGAGTCATAATAATAATATCGTGTACAGGATTTGCTGCCTTTGGTTTAACGAATTTTTGACTTTTTAAGAAAACGAAGAAGAACCATTTTCAGGCATCGACCGACATATTTCTTCATAAAAAATTTTGAGTTTCTGTTACCTAGCTGAAATAAAATGAGGATATTTAGTAGAGCATAATATAGCCGAGTAATTATTAATTGTAAGCAGTAAACATAAATAGTAGATATCTAGTATTGGAAACCACTTGAAAAGTAATTTTTAGTAAGTTGTGGGGAGAAGTCATGATTTTTTTAAATAGATACAAAGGTATTTGACCGGGTCAATTTTTCGATTCCAAGGGCACAATTTGTGGTCGGGAGGGAATAGAGCGGCAAGTTTAATAATTTTATCATTATTTAATTTAAGATCAATTCTGCTGAGAGGTCAGTACAACGAAGTTAGAAGGAAGGGTTGTGCGATAGTGGATAATTTATTATTATTTCCACGTTATCTGCATATTTGAAAAGCTTGACCGGGTTATCCTCAAGCTGCTATAAGTGCTATCTACAATTAATTGTCTATAAAAGGAATAGTATAAAATATCTTTGCTTGGATTTGTAACGGTTCAAATTATTTGTCCAACATATGGTAAATTAATTTTAATAATATACACAATTAAATTGACCTGCGTTGAAATAACGAGAGCGCACAATCCGTAAACTAATCGCGTTTTACCTGAATTTATTATATAAACGCAATGCAATTCCTACTCAGCACATTCTGACTTATTAGATACCTGCCTTTCTGATACACGGATTATCTACGCCTGTTGTCTTACTTGCATTTACTCACGCTGAGTCACTAAGCTAGTTGTCATTCACATCATTCTATATGTTGCTGTGCATCCACACATACGTAATTATTTAATTTACTAATCGTATTTATGTTTTTTAGCCATCATGGTGTTGCCGCATGCAATCATCAAGGACTTTGAATAGCATTTGATACATCCGGCTTCGTTTAATCTACGGATTTACTCTGTGGATCAAAAACCCACGAAAAGATCATACACGGCAAATTTCTAGGAGGACTTTTGGACATCCGCTTCTGCTCTGGTACTATAATGAAACACATCATTTGCTGGTGAATGTTTCCCTGACCAATTTAGGGGTCACTAACAGTTTTGTTTATCCTGTCGAATTATTAATAACGTTATATGGGACTTTAGTTGGAGCGTTACATTGGTGAATGCGTCAAAGGAGCAGAGTAATTATTGAGATTTCTATGATATAACATGTTTTTATAATGCATATCATTGCATTATTATTGTTATTATTATTATTGTTTGCCTTTGTGTGCAACTTTGAAATTTGTTTGTGGAAGGGAGTAATATCTTGGTTGGTATATTAACTGTGCATATTGTTATTTAATCGCAATTTGACGACGGTTTTTGTAAATCTACTTCAAAATTTCTAGCATGCAAACTGTCAAGAAACGTCTTTAGAGTTTATTTATATTGTATCATTTTGTACTTATAAGCCTATGAAATCGAAGACACAAGTTTGGATTTTTGAAAAGTAATTTGTTCGATTCAAGTCGCCGAATTAATTTAATATTGTAGTTTTGTCGGTAGTTTTGTTATGTTGTTCGACGACTGGTTAAATACAATAGGATTGGTGTTTACTTCAAGCTCGCAAACTTGATTTAAAGAATTGTTACCACCACCCGCGCAAACAATTATTGTTAAATTGTATTGCCTATATATGTATATGTGGCGAAAGCTACAAACTGTTAATGTTCATGACTGCATAGAAATGGTGCAGCCGACATTTCCAGTCAAGTTCAATGTATGCGAGACTACTAGAGGTGAGAGCCGCATATCTCAATTTGATTTCCATATATATTCAATTCGGTTTGATCCTCGATAGTCAGTTTGCCGTTGTACTCTGATGATGATCAAGAAAGGTTGAAACGCGTCAGTGCGTTGCGGCTGGCGGTAGTTTTGTTATGTTGTTCGAAGACTGGTTAAATACAATGGAATCGGTGTTTACTTCAAGCTCGCCAACTTGATTTAAAGCATTGTTACCACCACCCGCGCAATCAATTATTGTTAAATTGTATTGCCTATATATGTATATGTGGCGAAAGCTGCAAACAGTTAATGTTCGTGACTGCATAGAAATTGTGCAGCCGACATTTCCAGTCAAGTTCAATGTATGCGAGACTGCTAGAGGTGAGAGCCGCATATCTCAATTTGATTTCAATATATATTCAATGCGGTTTGATCCTCGATAGTCAGTTTGCCGTCGTACTCTGATGATGATCAAGGAAGGTCGAAACGCGTCAGTGCGTTGCGGCTGGCGGTAGTTTTGTTATGTTGTTCGACGACTGGTTAAATACAATAGGATTGGTGTTTACTTCAAGCTCGCCAACTTGATTTAAAGAATTGTTACCACCACCCGCGCAAACAATTATTGTTAAATTGTATGGCTTAGATTTGTTATTTTACACATCATGCACTATTAGTTAGCGTAATTCGAAATGCAACTTCAGAAGTCGCAAAGTACCATAGTAGAGAAGAATGATAGCTGTCAAGTCTCAGTGAGTGGTAATTTGATATTTTTCAAGTAAAATGCAAACGAAATATTATTGCAGACGCATTTTCAAGGCTTGACGTCTCACTTCGACCTCCTTCTTCATTCTCAATCAACTCTATGACACCCTGCTCACATTAACGCCACCCTTCCTACGATCAGGTCAAAGCGATGACATTCATCCTACCAAATATGTATGCATACGCTTGGTGGGTTTGACCATTGCCTTCTTTATGGTTATGCAGCCCCACAAGTCATTATATCCCACCAGCCGTAAAACGTTTATTGTATAAATCTACGTCTTCCATATCAGCTACTAATTTTATTAATCTTACAGGATGACCCAGAAATTGAGGCATCTCGCCTTTGATTTTATTTCAACCCAGACATGCTCCTCATCCAGTCTTCGTTAATCCGCAGCTCTGCAAGAAATTACTCGTTGGTAACGACAACATTTTATCAAACCTTCTGATCTTTGCGATTATCAAAATTCACCATGCGTCTCAATCTCCTCATGCCTACAAAATCAACCATTTAATAAATTACTTCGCATTATTTGTAACTGAAAGAATTATACTGCTATTAATTTTTCATTATTCTAAGTATAAAATGCTAATGACTGCATTCTACCTGCGCTCTATGTCACGCGACATGATCAACTCATACGGATCTACATCATTCATTATTCATACTCATTTTTCTCGTGTGGTATAAGCAAATATTATAAGTTAAAAATTGTATAGTGTCTATAAACATTACTTCGGCATTATGCCAACTCTGTGGCAAGGATCGAGTAAACTTCATTTGTTTTAACCTTTGATTTTGATCTTGTATTGTTTATACACCATAAATTTTCACCATATGACCAACACATGAGCCACACCTGCTAAGTTTTCTATGACCAAATTCTTAGAGATAACACTTTGACTAGCAACAATAAATAGTCACCGTTTTCATATCATAGTATAGCCAATTATCATGCAAAATGCACTTCACATATTCACTCACGAATATCTTGACCACATCGCCAAGCAAACACCAGCCTGTCTGGTCGTATTGGACTCCTTTCGTTGACAGTGCACAAATCTGCCCGGGAACGAAACTTAAACATGGTATCTTCATTTGCAATCCACATTGGGAGTTTTACGTTTTAGTTCTCAAAATTTATCAGTAATGTTCTATTTTGCTTCTCGCGATATGACCAAGCACTATGGCTAACAATTTTTGTAGCAATAACTTGTGGTTATTTGTCACCATATCAATGTTGCAGAATTTAACGAGGATGCACCAGCCAAGCATCAACAAATTGTTATATATTTTTGGTCAAACTTTAGGCAAATGATTAGTTAGTTTCTTGATTGGTTTCAAAATCTTCCATACAGAACTTATCAACCCTCATCAGAAAGAATTTTACCAAGTACATCTTTGAAGCAGAATACGCTCCAATTTTCATATCTAATGCTGAAGTGAATACAAAAGAACATCCTCGCAGAAGTGCACGGAAAAAAATGAAGCAGTCAGCACAATGATGTAAGCAGCCTTTGAGCAGCAGAAGTGAATATGAAATAATAAAATTTGTTTTATGTTCTACTAAGTAGACGTGCTTAATACAAGCAAACTCCTATAAATAACTGATTAAAAATAAGGCATTTTTGTTTGGTTTAAAATGGCCTCATGAGGTTCGTTCAGAATTGTACAGATTGAAATCACTCCCGGGTGACATGTCCCTTGATACCCAGGCACATTTAAAGCGATGATTGTCCAAGATAACTGAGTGTTACACGAATTGCAACTCTCTCTATATATAATATACCAAGCATGTAAAAGGTACCAAAACTATTGCTATTGTCTCAGGACCTGATACCAACACTATGGTTGTCGAAATTGTACATGGTAACAACACTATGGTTGCCGAGATGGTACATGGTAACAACAAAATGGAATTCAATGTACTCGAAAATTCGTCAAAATTGAGAATCACAACTTTTTCTGGATACAAGTTACTCCAACTATTCCAAACACGTTGGCTCTGATAGAATAGAATATCTTTATTTGGATTCAAACCATGTTCCATAAAATAAATAATAAGATTAGCAAATGTACATTATAAAAAGATATCACATCACACAAATATGTCCATTTAGTATCATATAGATAAGTAAATCTCACTATTTATTATATAAAATTTATCAACATCTGAAAATCGAGCATTTATATCACTGCATACGTTATATAAAATTCTGATACAGTTATTATGTTTCAGAAAAAACATGTTTTTTATTAATCGCATTTGTACAATTATTGATTACATAAATAATTTTAGATTCATCATCGAAATTCACAGACCGATAATTGCAAAAGTTAAGGTATAATGCAAGTGTAAAATTATGCAAAAATGAGAACTATGACTAGCAATTGATTATTTGTAGTGTTGACAAATATGATGATATAATGCATAACATTTCAATTTAATAATCCAGAATGTTGAAATATAAAATTCCAAGAAGGTATGTTGCCGATCACAATTATCCTTGAATTTTATTCAACCACGAGAATGTATTATCATAATCAAAATTTAAAATATCAGGAGGATTGTAATTTTTTTCTAGTTCAGTACATTCAGGCGTTTCTCTAAGCTCCTTAGGCAATTGAATGTAAATTTTGTTATTTTTTTGAAAAAGAGAATACTTTCCCCACAACATTACCTACCAAATTATTATAATCAAGGTTGCGGTCTTGATACACTGACCCATATAGTTGCACTAGAACATGTCGTATAAACTATTTTGTATAGTGTAGAAAAGGCAATTCATCCAGTAGACCGGATTCGTCCTTATTGGGAACTCATCAAGTACTGGCCAGAATTTGCAGCGGACAGGATACGAACCTGGGCACGTCTGCTTCGGAATTCGGTGCTCTAACCACTGAGCTATACAACTTGATGAGTTCCCAATAAGGACGAAACCGGTCTACTGGATGAATTGCCTTTTCTACACTATACAATTCTTAGTTTATACTGACATATGTAAGTAATTAATGGGTCAGGTGTTTATATCAAGACCGCAACCTTGATTATAATAATTGTTATCACCACCGCGCAACCAATGTTCGTTTAATTATATAAATGTTCATTTCAATACCATTTCCCCATGTAATGTGCTGCCTGTTCAGTAATGACAGATTGGGGATGGTTAGTTGGAACTTTGGATCTAAATGGATGCCATATGAGCTCCACCTAAAGGAAAAATTGACTAACCAAGTTACATTAGTTAGTATATAACTGAAAATTGTGTGTAGTGTAGTGTGCGGCAGGATAGCTCAGTGGTTAGAGCACCAGATTCCGAAGCAGACGTGCCCAGGTTCGTATCCTGTCCGCGGCAAATTCTGGCCAGTACTTGATGAGTTCCCAATAAGGACGAAACCGGTCTACTGGATGAATTGCCTTTTCTACACTATACAATTCTTAGTTTATACTGACATATGTAAGTAATTAATGGGTCAGGTGTTAATATCAAGACCGCAACCTTGATTATAATAATTGTTATCACCACCCGCGCAACCAATGTTCGTTTAATTACCCACCAAACGAGGAGAGATCGCCAAATGTCCAGATCTAGTTCCAACTTCATGGAACTTTCATGTTGGACTCATAGAGGCACCAGTCCACTGGTTCAAATGGAAAACCTTTATGCTAATAATAATAATAATAATAATAATAATAATAATAATAATAAATAATAATAATAATTTTAACAGATTCTAGCTTATTTGACAATTCCTTTTTCGAAGGATTCTGAGCAGCAGAAGCGTACTTCAGAATCGGTCTAATCCAAATTATGTAAATTTTTCATTTTATATCGTACGATAAGATATTTCTATTTATTGGTACCCCTCTGTTTTTAGATATCAGTTATCAAATTGCGCGGTAATCATTACATTATCCAATTCAATATATAACAATTACATACTGTTTATCACAGAGTCAAATATAGTGTATTAGGCGTTGCACACCTAGTATTAGATTATTTCAAATATGACCGGAAGGATAAACCAATGTCACGATTATTGCGAAATATGATAACTGATAACGATCAAGGCCGAAATTTATGGATTTGTTGGAGAAAAGGTATTAAGAAATAGTTGTAATTCTCAATTTTGTTGAACTTCAGCATACATTGAAACCCATTGTGCCAACTAGGCAATCATAGAGTTGATACTATATACATTTCCGGGAACCGTGGTGTTGATTTCAGGTACTGACACAATAGTCATAGTGTTGATACCCTTTACAAGCTTGATATAAATATATATATATATATATATATATATATATATATATATATATATATATATATATTATATATATATATATATAGAATTGGCTTTGAAGTCGCATTGTCAAATAATTTATATGTATTTAGCTTCACCACTGCTGGTTCAGGCATTCGTATAGGAGATTAAACAATCCAATAGTCCCACATTCCTCACCGAGATATATATTGGGTATTGGGAGTAATACCCCCGCCTACAGATAAATTGCAGTTAAGCACGAAATTTATATGCATGAAATTATAAGTTCCGTTAATGCTGTTTTGGGTTAACCTTGTGGTCATATTTGAACTCAATTCTTAAGGCATTTGTTGGTGAATGTCTCCCAGGTTCTATTAAAATTTACCAAACGTAATGATGTAGAGGAAGATAATTCCACTGACAAAAATATGTACTTCTGTAACGACTCTGATTATTTCGCCGAAATATTGTTAAAATTAAATTCTAATTCTAATACATTAGATTAAAGAGAACGCGCAAAATTACTGTTCACCATTTGCGTACGACTTCGCATATATAAAAGCACAATGACATTACCACGCAACACAACTTCTACTCTGCTATCGCCTGCTCTGATTCACTACGCCGACTTCTCAACTTGCGTTTACGACGCTGTGTCTTTTGCGGCTATTCTGGAGTCACGCCAATCCACTTGTTGCTATGCATCCAGTCATACGTAACTGATAATCTATTAATCAGATTTCAACGTGTGCAACAGATCTTCAACGAGACAATTCTAGGATATTGGACAGCAGCTAACACGTCCTGCTTAGACAATTCTACTTATTCAAATGTATTTTCTCCAAGGATCACCAGCCAACACACCAGAGGACAGAGCAAGTGTCCAGAATTTATTCTGGACACACACACTGCAATCGTTCACAAACTCTCACGGTATTTCCCGAAAAATGCTTTTCTGGCCCTGTTAAGGGTCACCGAAAGTAAAAGCTCTATCTGTTTTGTTATTTCTCTTCGTAGTGACGTCGCATGAATTTTCTTCTAGCCGGGACATCATAAATGGGCGACAGCGCCAGGAGCGGAGAACAGTTCTACAGTTTAAACTTGTTTTGATATTACAAATCATTGAGCAAAAATTTACACTAAATCAATTTTGTTTTTGGACTAAAATTTTGAGTGTACGTTTAAACTCTAATGAGCAGTTTTTGCTGTATGAATATTGTTAATGTTTCTGACTCTTAGCCTTCTGTGGTTCAGTTTGTCAAAAATTTACTCGCCTACATGCTTTCGTACCATATTCCGCTTCAATATGTTTTAAAAACGTGGAAGCAAATTTTGGTAAGCACTTAGTTATTATTATTTAAAATTTACAGGGCATGTTTTTTAAATTTTTCTACAGATTTAAATCCCTCTATGCATGTTAATATCCTGTTAGTCACTTCCAAATGGGAACATCCTGAATTCTATGTTAGCTCAAAGATCATCCGCCGGTCTCACATCTGATGACGTTAGGCTATCCACGTTAAAGATCTATTTAAGATTTGAATAAAATCCTTGAAAAATAAGCCATAGACACAACAAATGATAATAAAACCGTGAATTAACACCGTCTAAATCGATACAAACATCAATCAAGTCCTCTTTGATCAGTCATTCGATATTCTTCAAAAAATCAGTTATAAAATCACAAAAGGTATTTCTATAATTGGGTAAATTGCCTGCATAGTTCTGAGAAATTACCATAGGAATGACAGGTTCCTTTCTTATTTGACCACAATCTACAACAATGAAACAGTTTCTATTTTTTACGCAAAAAGAGACCAACTTTCAAATGCCTATTTCTGCAGTTTACGTTGACTTCTTTCGTCCATGCAGGGTATGCCACATAGACACCGAAACCGATAATGTCATCTGCAATGACCAGCCGATTGGCCTATATGACCTGGCCAAGCAACCGAATGAACTTTTGCAACTTCTAGATTTTAAAACCGAAGAATAATTCATCGTAGACACAGGTTCAGCAGTTTCTGTTTTAAAGGGTGATTCCAAAGCGAAATGTCTTTAGGTGTTCTACTCGTAACAGTTACGGAGAGCCCATTGTTACTTATGGTTACCAGAATCGAACTCTCAATAAAAGTTTACGACGTGAATTTCCTTACAATTTCATCGTCGCCAAGGTCTCACACAATATAATAGGCTTTGATTTCCTGTTAAAATATAGGCTTATTGGTGATTTTGCTAATCAAAAGATCATTGATCTGTCCACCGGACTTGAGCAAAGTGTTTGGACACTTGCCTTAGAACGTTTCGACTTACAGGCCATACAGCCATTCCCAGTGCATCATTCGACAGAATTATCAACAGCTCTTTAACAACACAAGTCTTTGTTTTATCCCAGCAAGTCAGAGCTACGTGTCTCCAACACGATGCACCATATAGTCACGACAGGACAACCTATCGCACTCAGAAAGAGACCGCTACTCGCAGCTAAACTAAAATCTGTCCAAGAGGAGTTTTCACGATAATTGGAAAAGGGAATCATTAGACCATCAAAATGTTCATTACGCTTGGTCTCTAAATCAAATAAATCCTACAGAGTCTGTGGAGATTACTGAAGGCTCAATTTTGTGAACAAATTCGATCCATACTCCATTCCAAATATAAACACCTGGTTTGAAACACTTAGCTGTAGCAATTATTTTTCATTAAAAAATAAATAAAACCACGTCCACATTCCGGTAGCGCCAGAAGATAGTGAAAAAATTGCGGGCATCACTAGTTTTAGGCGGTTTTGAATACATTGACACGACGGTTCGACTCAAATGTTTCACTCAGACTTTCCACAATTCATTGAAATCATTCTACGAGATGACGCCGATTATTGTATTTCCTATCTTGATGACAATGGATTTTAATCCAAACTAAGACTCCAATGCCAAGAATCTACGAAATGTCCTATCACACATATCAGATCATAGACTCAAGATAAATTTTGACAAGACGCAGATTGCATTTACATCCGGGGATTTCCTAAGACATCTTATTTCATAGCAAGATATACAACCTTCGACTTCGAAGGCTAATTCCATACTAAAATTAAGGATTAAATGAATTACATAAAATTATATGAGTTCCTAACTACTTTCGCAAGTTCCTTTCCGGTCTATAAAAACAATTATATTACTTATGTAGGCACCTGCCGTATCAGAAAATTCATAGCAGAATCTCCAGTATATATTAATCGTCTGAAGATGAGGAATTACACCGTCTTGCCATCAGTTCGTTAGCAAATGCCGCAATGTTAACTCATCCTGATTTTCAACCACCTTTTCTACTCACAAACTATGCTTCTAAATTTTCTGTTGGGGCCACTTTGGAACAAGAAATCGACGGGCTTCAGAAGCCTATTAATTTTAACTCGCATACTTTGCAATCAGTAGAAACTAGATACAGCACTTTCGGTCGAGAACTCCTCGCTATCCATGACGCTGTGTGTCATTTCATCAGCATCATTAGCAGCAACAGATTTGTTTTTCTATGGAACACGCATCATTAGTTAGCATACTAAGAAATGCGACTTTAATCGTCAAAAACTACACTACGATAGAAAAAGTGCAAGGTTTTCGTCTCCATTCACTCTATTTCTCACCCAGGTCTTAAGACAACAGTCAAACGTATTGCACATCGTTTCTTGGGTCATAAACTCAGGCAGAACGCTAAGTGATTTGTCTCCTAGTGTACTATATGCCAGAAAAACAAGATCATCCGGCACACTCATTCAAAGTTGGAACATTTCCCAACTACTTCACGCCTAGCCATCGTTCATATCAAAATAATTTATCTGACAAAGGTTCAAGGTTTTTGCTATATCCTATGATTGATAGATTTATCGGACGGCCTGCGGCGTTACTTCTTGGCATCATATCTGAAGATGCAATCACTAAAGGGTTTATTTATTATGGTTTTACCAACAAGGTCATTACTTATAGAGGTTCTTGCTTCTTATCTGATCGTTTCAAAACTAATTTACGGGTCATGGGATGCACTTTACGCCAGACGACAGCCTACCACCACCAATCTAACGCTTTAGTAGAAAGAATACATACGGAACTCAAAGCAGTTTTGGCACCTTCGTTCATTAATGGCAACTGGGTCGATGCATTAAATTTACTCATACTTGAAATGCATTTTCGTAAACGTAAATCTATGAGAACATCTGTGTAACAACTCTTGTATGCCATGGGCTACCGTCTGCCTAGTAAGCTCCCAAGTTTACTACCCGCAGTGGATCACCCAAAAATCGAAGCTTCTAGCCTTCGACTTCATTTCGGTAACATATCTGCCCAGCCGACCATCAAATGTTAACTCTTTGCGCACCAATTGAATCCTATTTTACTTGGCGTGATCACCTCGGATCCACTTTAATCATTATTTAATTTACACTCACTTGTCTTACGTGTATAATCAGCTGATATTATCTAACAAGTGTGTAGAATCTGTGAACTATTCTTCAGCATTATGCCATTTCTGCGGCAATGTTTTAATACACGTTTTTATTAACATTTCATTATCATGTATTTTATATACACCGTATGGCACACACCAGAGCTCAAATTTCTTATATTGATATGTCAATCTAATTAGAGCTAAAATTTTATGTTGTATAATTAGGTAGTCACCGGTTTCATATCATTGTATAGGGCATTATCATGCATACCACAAATTAACCGGTTACACGGTACACCTTCACCAACTAATAGCATAACCACAGCATGGAGCGCATACATCATCATCATCACCAAGCACAGCCATAAAAAAGCCAAAAGTGACCAACGTTTCACTACCAAATATCCATAAGTTGTTCATAGTGATATGTGAACTTTAAAAGAACACTAGGTCACCCATTCGTAGCTCCTTTAGTCATATCGAACTCACATTGAAAGTGATCAAGCCTACCCAGGTTACAACATAAATCTGGCAAATTCAATGGCAATCTACTTTGCAATTTTTACGCTGAGGCTTTCAAAACCAACGACACTGTTTTATTTTGCTTCCGCGGTAAGACTGGTCACTAAAACGAAGAATTTGTGTAGCAGTTAAAAGTGGTTATTTGGCATCATATCATTTTAAGAGTAATTAACAAGTATGAACTATGGGCAGAAAAATAACTAGTTTCTTAACTGGGTTCGAAATATGTCCTAAATTACTAATTAAGCCTCAACAAAAGGATTTTTTCCTTTTACACTTTCTTTTTCTCAGAGGGAAAAATGATGTAATGGCTCAGATTAATTCGCCGAAATATTGCCAAAATTGAATTCAAATTTTAAAACAATATACCAATGACAACGCGCAAAATTACCCTTGACCAATTAAGTGCTTTCTCATATTATATAAACACAGTGCAATTACCACGCACCACACATCCTACTCTGCTCGCTACGAGTGATTGTTGTCGCTTTCTATGTTTCACAGATTGTCTACGCCGACTACTCTACTTGCGTTAACCACACTGTGTCATTCTGCCGCTAGTCTTCAGTCACGCCAATCTTCTTGTTGCTGCGCATAAAGTCATACGTAATCGATTATCTATTAATCGGATTTCTATGTGTGCAAGCCACCTCGTTTTTTCCGCAGGTCTTCATCAAGACAATTCTACTTATTCAGGTGAATTTACTCAAAGGACCACAAGCCAACGAAGAGGAAGAATGCAAGTGTCTAGAAGGGCTTCTGGAAACCCACACACTACAAACTCTTATATACTCTCACATCATTTTCCGGTGAATGCTTTTCTGGTCCTGATAAGGGCCACTCACAGTAACTACTCTCTGTTTCTATATTTGTCATCTTAGTAATATCACACGGAATTTAATTCCAGCCGGAGCGTTACTCTTAAAAAAATTTACATAGCACACATAGTACTGTAAACGCATCTGCTGCAAGTAAATGACGTGCGACTTAACAAAATAGTTAAAAGCCGTAGATAACGAGAAACAGTTATTGTGGTGGCCCTTATCAGGGCCAAAATTGGCGTTCTTCGGCAAATGCCAAAAACGTTTGGTAGTGTTGCATTGTGTAGACGTACTCTTTGACACTTGAGGCTGGTTCTGGTTGACTAGCTGGCTCTTCGTGTGGATTCACCGGATAATTGGAGTTGCCGAAACCAGAGAGGTACATTGCTCTTTGAAGGTTGAGAATTGTCTTGTTGAAGAACTGCGAAAACAGTGTGGTGGCTGGTACAGGTAGAAGTCCGATTAATAGATAATCGATCACGTATGTCTAGTTGTGCAGCAACACGATTGGAGTGACTGAAGTCCAAGTGACTAGGTAACACGGCGTGATATGCGCAAGTCCAAAAGTCTGTGACGGTAAACGGTCGGGTAGAGAGAGCGACAGCAATCACGCGTAGCGCACAGGACGGAGATTTCAAGTGTGTAAATAATGTATAGTAAATGCACCATACTTATATACTTGTGCAAATGCAAGGTCGCACGCCATTGGTTAACGGCAAATTTTGCTTGTTTTAATTAGTATCGCGTAAACAAAAAATGCATCTCATTGAGGCAATATGTCGGCGATTTAATCTGAGTCATCATATCACATCCCTCTCTGAAAAAACTCCTCTCGGCGAGGCTTGATACCTAATGTAGGGCCGAGTTTAAACTCAGTTAAGCAGCTGGTTGTTATTCTGCTTATAGCTCATAAAACATGTACAGTAAATGCTGAGCTGATGCATGCTTTTTGTTGCTTCGACAAT
The DNA here is from genome assembly GCA_029291075.1 of Eudiplozoon nipponicum. NCBI lineage: Eukaryota > Metazoa > Platyhelminthes > Monogenea > Mazocraeidea > Diplozoidae > Eudiplozoon > Eudiplozoon nipponicum. The sequence goes on along the minus strand of JAQBSW010000883.1, from coordinate 84,020 downwards.
CATTTGATGCCAAATAACCACTAGGAATTGCTACACAAATTTTTAGCTGTAGTAGCCGGTCATACCGCGTGAAGCGAAATAGATTAGTGAGAGGTTTTGAGAGCCGCAGCCTAAAAATTGCAAAGTAAATTGCCAATAAAGTTGCCAGATTTAAGTTGAAACCTGTGCAGGCTAAATCGCCGTCAATCAGTTCGAATACCACCAAAGGAGCTATTGTGTACTCGACGTTGTGGACATGATATTCGTAGAGTGCGCACTGTGTAATTGATGAAGTTGAGATATGCATTGAAAGTGGCCTGTACCATGATATGAAGCCGATGACTAATTAGTGTAGCTAAAAATGCGTTATCTATAAGCTGAGGTTTGAGCCATACGCTGCAATAGTACAATGTAAAAACTATATATATATATTTATATATATAGATTAAATAAAACAGTAACGGCAAAAGTGTACTCGAACATTGCGCAGAAATGGTATAATATCAAAGAACTGTTCAAAAATGCTACACAATTGTTAACTAAATAAATCTGGTCATACCACGTGAGAAAAGGGTATGTGAGAAAGGTAATTGAATCATGTGGATCAAAAGAGGTCACGTCGCGTCAAATAGGGCGCAATTGGTGCGCAAAAAGTTAAACATTTGATACGTAGAATATCGAAAATTTAATGTAAAATAATCAGTTATTCGTTATGCAAAGCAGTCTATTGTTAGGTTGAGATTGTTGACAGATTGAGCGGTAAGTGGCGTAAAATGCACCTCATGATCCGTAAGTTAGTTTTAAAACGATCTGATGAGAAACAAGAACCTCTATCAGTAATGACTTCGTTGAGAACACCATAGTGTGATATATGTGGAGAGATAAACCCATTAGTGACTTCACCTTCAGATATGATGCCACGAGGTAAAGTTACAGGCATTGGGGTAAACCTATGAATCATTGGAGGTAGTTAAAACCTTGAACTTGTGTCAAATAAACTATTTTAATGTGAACAATGGCTAGGCATAAAGAAGTTATGAAATGTTGCAACTTAAAACGAATGTGCTGTGTGATTTCCTTTTTCTGATTAATAGCACACACAGAGACCCTTCGTTAAGCGCTTTGACTGAGCCTGTGACCCGAGAAACCTTTTGTAAGATATCTAACTGTCGCCTTGCTTCCTGAGTAATAAATTGAGTGAATTTAGTCGCAAACCTTTCTCTGAAGGCTAGTGAGCAAACTGGCTTGTTCGAGACGGCATACACACTTGGTGGGGTGACGAGTTACTTATCTTTAAATGTGGGTGTCACCGCTCTGTTCTGTTCTCAGGTGGGATGGCATTAGTGCATGTTCCCTGAAAGTCATGGAGTTGACCGTGATTGGCGAAGGCGAAGGAGGTTGTAGTGAGACGTTTGGCCTGGAATGCGCCTCCGTAATTAAGTTTTTTTGCAATGGACATGAAAGATGTCTAATTGCCATTTGCTCAGACGTAACAGCTGCCTTTCTACTCTTGCTGAGTACTTGGCAATAGTTGAAATCGCGTTTCGAAGTATGCTAACTAATAGTGCACGATTTGTAAAAACAACAAATCTGCTGCTGCAAATGATGCTGATTAAGTGGAGCACTGTGTCGTGGATGGCGAGGAGTTCTCGACCGAATGTGTTGTATCTTGTTTCTACTGGTTGCAGAGTATGCGAATAAAAACTGATAGACTTCCGAAATCCGTCGATCTCTTGGTCCAATATGGCTCCAATAGCAAACTCAGAAACATCTGTAGTGAATAGAAATATTCGTTTGAAATCTGGATGCGTTAGCATTGTGGCATTTGCTAACAAGTCGATGACGAGACGTTGTAATTCTTCGTCATTAGGTGACCAAGAAATGATATAGAACTTGCTAAATCCTTTTCAATTCTGCAGGTGCCTACACAACGGATAAAGTCATCTTGATAGGCCGAGAAGGAACTTCCGATAGTAGTTAAGGGCTCCCAAAAAATTTTGCAGCTCTTTTGTGACTTGATTTGTTTCATAAAATTTGCCTTCGACGGCAAAGGTTAAATACCTTGTGGCATAATACGGTGCCCTAGTAAATCCACTTATAAAGTTGCAATTTAGGTCAGGTCACAGTTAGCCTTAAGTACGTTGTTGGATAAGTGTGAGACGGCATTTCATAAATGCTTGGCATGAGATTATAGGTGAGGATTGAAAACTATTATGTCACCAAGATATGACATACAGTAAGCGGCGTCGTCACGAAACATGTTGTCCATGATTTTTAAAAATGTCTGAGTAGCACACTTGAAACCAAAATTCATGTAGAAGTATTTGAAAAGGCCAAATGAAATGAAGGCCATTGTGTTTTTAATATTTTCTGGTGCTATCGGGATGTGATGGTAGGCTTATCTGAAGTCAATCACTCAGAATGAATTGCTACTGCTGCGTTTTTAGTTAAAGTTTTTATGTTGGGAATAGGATTCGCATCAGATTTGGACACTGAATTTAGCTTCCGATAATCTCCAAAGGCTTGGTAAGATCCGTTTGATTTGTAGATAAAGTGCAGTGGTGACACCCATGTTCTTTTTGATTATATAATGATTTCCTCTTCCAAGTCTTTAAAATTCCTCTTGGCCAGCTTTCAGCAGGAATTACGGGTCGCTTTTTGAGTGCAATAATTTGTCCTGCAGTGACAATATTGTGCATCGTTTTGGAGACTCGTTGCTCTGACTTGCTGAGATCAAACAACAACTTGTATTCTCGAAGAGCTACTGATATCTCTGCTGAATAAGCCACTGGTGTTGGCTAAATGACTTGTAACTCCAAACGTTCAGAGCCAATTGTCCAAAAACTATACTAAAGTCCGGTCAAGCGATCGATGATCTCTTGATTGACAAGATAAATAAAGAGCTGCTAGTAAACAGGAAATTAAGGCCAATTATGTTGTTTGAGACCTTAGCGACGACGGAGTTGTGAGAAAACTCACGTCGTAAACCTATGTTGAGGTTGCGATGCCAGCAACCATAAGTAGGATTAGGCTCACTGAAGCTGTTGCAAGTAAAAGGCTTAGAAACATCTCGGCCATGTAACCATCCTTGAGAACTGAAACTTCTGCTCCCGTGTCTACGATAAATTCTTTGCCATTTCTGAAATCTAGTAGATCCAGTAGTGCATTGGTTTGTTAGGCCGAGTCATACAAGCAAGTAGACAAGCCATTGCAAATGTCATTGTCAATTTTGCTGTCTATGTGACATATTCTGCGTAGACGAAAAAAGTCAGCATAAAATTCTACTGTAGGTGATTGAAAATTTGTACGTGAAGAACAAAAACTGTCTTGTTGTTAATTGTGGTCATCTGAGGAAGGAAATCGTTATCCTTTGGGTAAATTCTTCGAACAATGCAGGCAATTTTGTCAATTATAAAAATACATTTGATCATTAAAGCACCAACCTTTTGGAGAATATAGACTGAATGACCCAGGTGGTCTCGATTGTCGTTTTTTCTGATTTAGACGGCGTGGATCCATGATTCTACTAAAATATGTGCTGTCGATGACGATTCCTCAAAGAATTTTATTCAAATATAAAATACACCTTTACAAAGTGGATAGCCTAGCGTTATCAGATGTGAAACCGGCAGATGGACACTGCGCTAACTTATAATTCAAGATATTCATGTTTGGAAGTGACTTACAGGCCTAAAAATTGCATAAAAGTACTTAAATTAATATAGAAAATAATTTTAAAAATACGTGCCCTGTAAAAATTCCAAACTATTAATTAAGCGCTTAATAAAAAGTGCTTCCTCAATTTGACACAAACGGACGAAATCTACTTCCACAAAATCAGAATCAAAATCTGCTTCTACATTTGAGCGTAAACCGTTTTACAGAAAACTGACTAAATCTGCTTTCGCAAAATCAGAATAAAATCTGCTTCCACAGACATGAGAATCAAAATCTGCTTCCACGAACGTAAGCAGTTTTGAGCAGTGTAACTGACGAAATTTGCTTTGACAGAAACAAGAAATAAGATCTACTTCGACAGTTTGGCAAAGTTTGTATGTAAGAGAGAAAAGTTTTGAACGACAAAAAACCCAAAACATTGCTTCTTTTGTTAATCACAACCCAAAAGACCTTGACTAAGAAACATTTACAGACAGGGTTAAGAACAGAATGGTTCGGTGTGCTTCCGTCAATTAAATATAATTTTCCAAGATAATAATAAAAAATAAACTCACTTTCTTATAATTTTGCCAAAGGATTTTTTATATAACAACAAATCTAAAAACATTACTTTTCTCAGTAACCTGTCGCGGTCGCCAATTTCTAAACGCTGCAATTAAATGTTACAAAACTGTTAAGGCTGTAGATAATGAGAAACAGTTACTGTGGGTGCCTCTTTAATTGCCGGAATTGGTGCTTTTTGGCAAATGCCAAGAAAGTTAGGTAATGTTGCAGTGTCTAGATTTACCCCTTGATACTTGAGGTCTTCTCTGGTTGACTGGCTGGCGTTCCTCCGTGTGGATACACTTGGATAAATAGAGTTTTGGAAACCAAAGAGGTGAGTTGGTCTGTGAAGGCTCAGAATTGTCTTTTTGAAGATCTGCGGCAACACCGTGGTAACTGGTACTCGTAGAATTTCAATTAATAAATAATTGATCACGCATGGCTAGTTGTGCAGAAACAAGAAGATTGGTGTGACTGAAGTCCAAGTGATAAGGTGACACAACATGATAAACGCAATTACAAAAGTCTATAGGCTAACAGACAAATTAAGAGAACGACTGCAATCACGCGTAGCGCACCGGACAAAATGTAAATCGTGTGTGATGATGCATGGTAAATGCACCGTGCTCATATATTTTTACAAGCGTAAAATCGCACGGCATTATTTTACGGTAAATTTTGCTTGTTTTTAATATGTACCGCGTAAATTACATGTGAACTTCATTTAGGCAATATGTCGGCGAATTGAACTGAGCCATTACAGTATCAAACATCGTCTATTTTGTAAACAAAATCTACCCGATAATTTCGTAAACAAATATAACTCAGTAGATCTCTGCTAATCTGTTGATCTCCTGGTTACTTTGCACGGCGCTCTGTTCCAGAGCTTTTTACTGTACATACATATCTAAATTGATTTACTACTGAGTTCAAATTTTTAAATGTGATTCTTTTAATAATGTTTTTTTAATATATATTTTTGTGGTGGTCTTATCTAATATCTATATTTCTCTCTTTTCTAATTTTTTAGTCATATTTGACTTTATCCTAAATAAATAATTCTAATTTTAATTTATTCAGGCTCAGATTAATTCGCAGACATATTGTGAAAATTAAATTCAAATTCAATAAGAACGCACGAATTAATTTTTAATAGTTTCGTACGACTTCGCATCTATATAAGCATGATACAATTTCCACACAATGCAATTTCTGTTCTGCTCGCTACGTGTAATTGCTGTCGATTTCTGCTTTTCACTGGCTATCTCTGCCGATTAATGGACTCGCATTTACAGCAATATAGAATTCAAAATTTGTTGATCTTTCTATGCGTCCGGTACAGCAATTAAAATATAGACTTCATTGATAGGCGTGTATGTCAATCCATTAGGTGTGCTTATAGTTAAAATACACATGTTTATAGGTAGATATGTGCGCGGAGGGGGACAGGGATAAGTTTTTGTATACATTTGAGTATTAGAGACTAGGTATGAAGACCGGATATTATGAAGACAATTAAAATATATATAAATATATCTGTCTTGAATGAGGATACCACATTTGCCACAAGTTGTGTTTTACTCCTGTGCGTATTGTGTCAACACTGAAGATGAGACTGGAAATAACGTCTCGAAATATTTGTAAAAGATCAATGGCGGATCTTGATCCTAAAGCGCTTTCAGACAATCAGCTAATTGAAGGCTTAAAGGAGAAGGGACAAGTGAGAACCCATCAACTGAGGCCAAAAATTACATCATCTGAAAAGATAAAAGGTTCAAGATTTTGCCGACCTATGAGTGCTAACAATTGTCCCGCACAAGAAAAATGCGGTCAAATCCGAAACGAAAAGGACAGCACTGAGAACCAAAATAATACATCTTTTAAAATGTACTTAAATCAAAAATACGACCGGATCGTCGTGCAATTATTCAACCAATACAAAAGAAGGAAAATACAAATTGGAAGGCAAGTGGAACATATCTCATTCTTAAAATTATGTTTAAAATTTAATACTATACCTAAATGCTTTAAATTTAGACTACCATTTCAACTAGATAGAGTAGGAAATATTCTGAAACAAGAACTTTCTATACATTTAATGAAATCATCGATAAAAAGTCAAGAAAAAAGAAAATATGAACTAATTAGAGAAAAAACTAAAATAAGGTCAAGGTTGCTCTTGATATTACATTCAATGGACCTTAAATGTATAGAGGATTTCACTGATAAGGCTAGGAATAAAGAAATTCAAAAGGTTAAAAAGAGGCATGATAAGAAACTTGTAAACCTGGGAATCTATAGGCCTGGAAGAAATATTCCAAACGAGTCTTTTGTGTCGAAACGGGTAATAAACTTATCATCTATGGATCTCAAAGATAATGAAAAGAGAATACTCAACCTGGGACTGAACACAGCTGTTCCTATTGAATACATACCTAAGAATGAAATTATTACCGAGACAGTTAAAATCGCACAATTCCTCCCAGGAAAAGAGAAAACTAAATTTGAATTGGATGTTGCAAAATTAGTATTAGAACATAAGGAGGATAAATGTAAAAAGAATTATGACTTGAAAAGATTAAGATCGGAGTTGTTATCTAATAAGGTGTTATGCCTTAAAGCAGATAAAGGTGGAGCAACAGTACTAATAAACCAGAGGGATTATGAGGATAAGATGTACGCACAATTAAATAATAAAGAAGTTTACCATAAAATAAATAAGGACCCAACGGACAAATTACAAGGTGAGGTTAAAGCTTTAATTAATCAAATGATCGGATCTGGGGAATTGGATTCAGTACTTGGTAAATCATTAATACAAAGAGATTCACTCCCTCCCAGAGTGTATGGTCTAGTAAAAATTCATAAAAAAGATAATCCACTTAGGTTAATTGTCAATGTCCAGAATTCTCCAACTTATAAAATGTCCAAATTTCTGTGCCATAGAATAAGAAAATACACCTATTTTCTAGATTATACATTAAAGAATACTTATCACTTTACGGATATTATTAGTAAATATAAATTATTAGAGAATGATAAACTGGCAAGCCTGGATGTGGTATCTATGTATACGAACATTCCGGTACAGGTTGCATTAGAGTGTGTCCAACGTTGCCTAACTGAATACCCTGAAATACTAGAAGGGAGTAAAATGATGTTAAGTAGTATTATGGAAATGTTAAAAATTTGTATGTCCTCTACATACTTTATATTTAGAAATGAATTCTACCTTCAAGTTAAAGGTGTTCCTATGGGACAACCATTATCAGTCCCAGTCGCTAATATTTATATGCATTATTTAGAAAAAAATCTCCTACTTAGATCTCCCCTCAAACCATGCTTATATTTAAGATTCCTAGATGATATCTTCCTAATTTGGAATCACGGGGACAATGAGTTGGAGAATTTTCTGTATTTAGCTAATCAACTGGGAGAGGTAAAATTCACATTGGAAAAAGAAAACAAAGAAGAATTATCGTTTCTAGATGTAAAATTAAAACGAATGGGTCAGACATTAGAGAAAGATATTTATAGGAAGGATACTTATTCTGGTATCCTCCTGAATTATTGCTCTAACCACCCGTTTGGGATGAAAATAGGCATTCTAAAATCTATGATAATAAGAAGTCTTAAAATAGTGGATTTAAAATATAGGGATAAAGAACTAATGAAATTGAAAGAAATATTCAGGATAAATGGTTATCCAGAAAAATTAACTGAGAAAATCATAAAGGAGACATTATTGCGATTTAAGAGAAGAATAACACAGGAGAAACGGACAGGAGATTTAGATAATCAGAATGAAGATAAGCACAGAACTCTGGTTCTACCAGACTCCAAATTAAGTAGAAAGATTAGGATATTAGCAACAAAATACAACATAAGAACAGTGTTAAGACAAACAGTTACAATAGGCAATAAGTTACCGAATCAAAAAGAAAAAATAGAACCTCTTAACACATCAGGGGTTTATGAGATACCTTGTAAAGATTGCAATCTTAGGTATATAGGTGAAACCATGCGTCCAATAAAGGTACGTAGAGGTGAACATAAGACTGCATGCAAATACAGACATAGTAATAGATCGGATCTAGCCAGACACTCAATGGAGTCAGGTCATCAAATAAACTGGGACGGCTGTAAACGGATTTCACTATGTAACCGAAATAGATTAACCAGGTTGATTAGAGAATCAATTGAAATAAAATCAGGAATGAACGTCATGAATATGACATGTGTAGAAAAATCATTAGGCCCAATATTCAATGAAGCCTTCTCTAATGGAAAGAAACGTAGATTAGAGGAATCAGAGCTAACAATAAATCTAAATAAGAGACCACGACTATGAAAGGGGAGAAAACAGAACGAATTAGATGGAGTTAGAGGGCGGTAATATGGCTATAGTTATATATGTATATATATGATGAACATTTCAATTTATATAAGATGTGAGAGAATTTCACGTTGTTGCTTATATATTTATCTAAATATATTTAACAAATATGGGCATCTATATTTCGCAAATACATATATATGGATGATTCTAAATATTCATATAAGATGTGGGGTGAACTCACATGGTTGCTTAAATGCTTATTTAGATATTCACAATATATATGTAGAAGAATATTTAGATTTTATATATAAGGTGGGAAAAGCTCACATGGTTGCTTATGTGAATTGAGATAGGCATTATGTATATATATATATATATATATATGAGGTGTAGACGGGAAGATAGATATGCTTTGATATTTATATATACATATAAATTGTAAGTGGTTGAACTTCAAAGAACCTATTTCAACTGCTTATAGATACATATATCTACATATATATATATAGAAGTATATAGATAGACAATAAAATAGATATATAAAAAGTGTTTTACTGATATAATTTATCCGTTGCGGGACTCACAGTGTTGCTTGTATGAGATTCATATTATATATATGGTATATACACGTATATATATATATATATATATGATGAATATATAGATATTTATAAAAGATGTGGGATGAACCCACATAGTTGCTTATATGCTTATCTATATATATACATAGATAGCGTGTGGACATATGTATAAATGGATATTTTATAAGATGTGGGTACAAATATATAAGTAAAAATAAAATTAAAATATAAAAGATTGCTGATATATATATAGTGTATACACGTAGGTATAGTTATATTTAGATATATAGATATTTATAAAAGATGTGGGAGTAACCCACATAGTTGCTTATATGTTTATCTATATATATAGATATATACGATATTTTAATACAGAAACTAATTCATATAGGATCTGAGTATAAATGTGTACTGAGCGGAAAAACGATTTAGTTAGTGTAACTTCCGTATTCGGTCTTGTCAAAATGATAGAATAATACTCTATAGAGTTTCAATAGTTTTTTAATCTCTCTGTATATAACCGATTGCAAGCTGGATGGAATTAGGTGAACTGGGGGGCAGGTGAGGATTACAGCAATATAGAATTCAAAATTTGTTGATCTTTCTATGCGTCCGGTACAGCAATTAAAATATAGACATCATTGATAGGCGTGTATGTCAATCCATTAGGTGTGCTTATAGTTAAAATACACATGTTTATAGGTAGATGTGTGCGCAGAGGGGGACAGGGATAAGTTTTTGTATACATTTGAGTATTAGAGACTAGGTATGAAGACCGGATATTAGGAAGACAATTAAAAAATATATAAATATATCTGTCTTGAATGAGGATACCACATTTGCCACAAGTTGTGTTTTACTCCTGTGCGTATTGTGTCAACCCTGAAGATGAGACTGGAAATAACGTCTCGAAATATATGTCAAAGATCAATGGCGGATCTTGATCCTAAAGCGCTTTCAGACAATCAGCTAATTGAAGGCTTAAAGGAGAAGGGACAAGTGAGAACCCATCAACTGAGGCCAAAAATTACATCATCTGAAAAGATAAAAGGTTCAAGATTTTGCCGACCTATGAGTGCTAACAATTGTCCCGCACAAGAAAAATGCGGTCAAATCCGAAACGAAAAGGACAGCACTGAGAAACAAAATAATACATCTTACATATAAGTTTTGATCTTCATTAAGCCATCAAAGCTTATATGGACGAACGACAATTCTCACCAACCTATAGCTTCGTTGCCAAATTGCATAACTCACCAATATGCTTTCTTGTAACGCGTTGGATGTACTGATATCCTACATATATTGTTGACTAACTGGTTAAATACGATGAGGTCAGTGTTTGCTTCAATCTCGTAAACTTGATTTAAAAAACATTCACCACCACCTGCGCATTCAATGATAGTTTAATTGCATTACCTACGTATATATGGCGAAAGCCGCAAAACGCTAATGTTCTTTACTGCATAGATATTGTGTACCCGACATTTCCAGTCAACTACAATGTATGTGAGACTACTGGACGTGAGAGCCGCATACCTAATTTTGTTTTGCATATACGTATGCATTGCGGTTTGATCTTAGCAAGTCAGTTTGACCTCGTAGTCTGATGATGATCAAGGAAGTTCAAAACGCGTCAGTACTTGTGACTGACGTTAGTTTCACTATGTTTTTCGCCGAATGGTTAAATAAAATAGGATCGGTCTTTCCTCAAACTCGCAAACGTGATTTAAATAGTCATACATATACATTTTGATCCTTACTGGGACATCAAAGATTTTATTCGTATAGATTTGAAAGGCCTGGCTTGCCTAAACTCGAAAAACCTTTTTTAATTTTTTTTGTGAATCGACCACTGTATAATTCCCGTCGGTAAGTGGTACTGATCATTCTCCTAATTGAATTTGGCGGTGTGAATACTCCAAATGCATTGTCCAGTAAATCTCGTATCACAACACAACTCCCAAATGTGATTTGATTTCTTAGCCGATATTGATCCTGTTTTGCATTGAATGGTCAGTCTTAAAGATCACACAAGTCATCCAAAGAATAAAACAATTGACAAACTACAAGCTTACGCAACTATTCTATTTTTGCATTCGTTACCTCACGCTTGCTCTGTTTTAATGGGAAAGCGGCAAGATTCTCCAGCATTTTAACAACATTTGTAATTCTATATATTGCTTCCGTACGCCAATGTGTAACAATTGTTTCAAATGGTGTAAAATTTTAGCAAACGACATGTCCCAATATGTATAGGCCTTAGGTAAAATAAGTGCTACTAAGCTAACCTTCAAAAGAGCAGACGAATCTCCATTAAATATAGATAAAGCTTTTCATGGATGATAAAAGAAATATAATTACAAATGTGTATTAGGTGTTGACCAGATGGATAAGCCAAAGTTAGCATGAACGGAGGGTATAATCTAATGTGCACTTTCGTTTCGTACTTACTGACGATTCATCAGTAGGAGCGGGTATCATGCCCTTTTATCCACTATATATTTTGGTGGGGAATGTGGGAAAATAGAACAGTACAATCTCTTATATTGATGTGTAAACCTGCAGTAGTTAAGCTAACTTCATATAAAGTTTTCAACAATGCGATATAAAATCCAAATCACTAAATATTAGATTTATATATATATATATATATATATATATATATATATATATATATATATATATATACTAAGCCTATTCAGGGCTATATATGGACTGTAAAAGAACACGAGGTGTCCATTCCTAGTGATCGTTTTTTATTTCGGGTTGCCTTCTCCTAGATGGTCGGCCAATCAAGGCTGATGAGCATTATCTGCCTAGATGCCAGTGGTCAAAGTTTCCTTCGGCAGCCGAAACTTGCTCTTCACGTCTGGAGCGCTTTCTCACATTCCGACACTACACATTTAACATAAAAAGTTACAGCGCAGTTAGACCAAGCTCGAGGCTTTACATAAAACGGGATGATGGCTGTGTCCCTTGCTACCAATCCCGAATGCTAACTTGGCCTTAATGGTGTTGTGGAGAGGTTTAGTTTTCCTCATTTCTGTGAGTTATCCTGACAAATTTACTCATAGCAGCTAAGTATTCCTTCTCTCACTGCCTCTCTCTCTCTCTCGTAAATCTCTCTAAAATATTATTTCTGTTTTCATTTATATACTTTTTTCACTCCTTATGCTTTTATGGCAGTGAAACATTTGTCACTTTTGACATTTGCATGGCTGGACATGTGTATACCAAGCCTGTAAAGGGTACCAACACTATGGCTATTGTATCAGTACCTGATAGCAACATTATGGTTGCCGGAAAGGTACATGGTACCAACAGTATGGTTGCCGAGTCAGTACATGATACCACGAAGTCGCATACATGTGAGTACAATTTCCTTACATGCTGCATTGGTTTATTTTTCTGGTCTTATTTGAACAACTAATACACAATTGCAAATATATGAGTTCTCCTCCACAAAGAGTATCTAACTGTTATAAGAAATATAATTTGCTTACAGGGCAATTTAATATATATCCCATAGGCGATTAATATCTGGATACCTGTGGTGTTCGTTCGTATATCTGTTACCCATAATATTGCTTAAATCGACGGTTTCGTTGTCCTATCTTCACATCGGACGTTATGTTCTTTTAGTTGAAACACTTTAGAGTGTTTCACCAGCCACTGGTACATCAGATGCCGTGCTTAATTTGACCAAAATGCTAACTTTCGCGCTGGTGTCAAGCACAAGACCAATTTTAGTGCACTCATTCACCGTGTGCATACAATGCAGTTTGTGATTAGTCAAGTTCAACTACATTATTTAAGGCGTTTAGATTATATGCCCGTGTCCAAATATTAAGTTTGTCTGGCATTGTCGGCTAAACAATTTCGAAGCAGTCCCGAACATGAATGATTTGTAGCTTTCGACATATTTATATAAGTTATAGAATTAAACAAGTATTTATTGCGCGACTGATGATGAAAATTTGCCAAAAAATGATTCCAAGCTTCAGATAGACATTAGCCATATTGTGTCTAACCGGTCTCACAAAGGGATACAATAGGACTGGTGTTTATCTGAAGCTCCCGCACACCATTAAAAGAATTATTGCTACCACCCGTGCAAACAACGCTTGTTTAATTGTATGATTTGCATACGTGTGGCGAAAGTTTGAAAAGTTTAATTTTGGTGACTACATAGAAATTTTGCATCCGACATTACCAGTCCATTACAATTGTGTTCTTTGTTATTAATGTGTTCTTTATTCCTAATATAATATATATATATATATATATATATATATATATATATATATATAATATTCTTTATTAGGTGTTGCACCTAGTAGCAAATTAGTTTAATTATGACCAGAAGGTTAAACCAAAGATAGCATGATCGAAAAGTATAATCTCGTGCACATGCGTTTCATGTTTACTGGCGACTCATCAGTAGGAGTCGGTATTACATCCTTTACCAACTACATATTGGGGTGAGGAATTTGGGAAGCACGAAACGAATGTGCACGCGATTATACTTTTCGTTCATGCGGTCTTCGGTTTATCCTTCTGGTCATAATTGAACTAAATTGTGACTAGGTGCGCAACAACTAATACATACTTGCATATATATTATTTCTCCGCAACAAAATGTATCTAACTGTTATATATTTAATTGAATGATGTCATGATTACCGCGAAATATGATAACTGATATTGATCAAAACCATTTACTGGAGTAACAAGTGTTCAGAAATAGTTGTAATTCTCAATTTTGGTGAACTATAGCATACATTGAAATCCATTGTGCTGGTACCAGGTACCTACTCGGCAACCATAGTGCTGATACCATGTATCTTTTCGGTACTATAATATTGGTATCGGGTACTGACACAATAGCCATAGCAATGGTATCTTTTACAGACTTGGTATATATGTTATATAGAGTGAGTTAGCGTTGAAGTCGCATTATCGAGACTTTAAATGATGCTAGATTTACTTCTGCAGGTTTACACATTCGTCTAGGAGATTATAGTGTCCTATTTTCCCTCAATCCTCAAAAAAGTATATTGTGGGTAAAGGGCGTAATACCGGGTCCTACTGATGAGTCGCCTCTAAGCACTACACGAATGTGCAATAGTGTTTGGCTTATTCTTCTGGTCATAATTGAACTTATTTGTTACTAGGTGCGCAACACCCAAAAAATAAAGCTGCATAACTATTTTTACTTATATATGAATTGCGATTTGATCCTTGCTAGTTAGTTTGCCATCATTCTCCGTTAGTTATCATGAAAATCGAAACGCGTCAGTACGTGTGACTGACGATAGCTTTAGTTAAATTAAAATGGATTTTTATTTATATACAATGCTTGGAAGCTTGATTAAATCAAGTGTTATCACAACCCGGAAAATCATTTTTTGCTTGATTGCATAAATTTATTTATCACACTTTACTTTGGTAATTTAACATCGAAGTCTCTAAAAACTTACACTCAGATATTTACATAACTCTACATTTTGAGAGCAAATAATTAATCATGCAATCGCTAACTATTAAAATCCGATAATAATCCTTTGCATTCACCCATAAAATATAAAATTTTTACATCTTTATAGTTTTAAATCTGGTTTTCTGACTCTATGTCCGTCTCCCCAATTAAATAGTTATCTCCCTCTCTATCTGCTAATTGTTCAATATGATGTGGTTTTAAAATCTCCCTTGATCAGACGTTCAACCAATCATTAAATTTATCCTTAAAGTCAGATGTCATTTCATTAACCAAATGATCTTTTTATGAATGAATAAAACGAAGTAATAATCTTCAAATCAGTGGTCTGCCATATGGTTAATCACTTAATCTAGTAATAAATCATATGATCAAACTTATCTATTTGCATTTTTAACAATAAGTAGCGAATCGACCTGCATTTTTTATGCATTAAAATTCAGCTGATGAATGTACGAAGTATGACATTAAGTAATAAGTCGACCATACGTTTACCAAATTAATTTACACAGTCATTTATTCTGTAATTCAATGGGCTGATTATTTATCCAGTATTTAATTCAATAGAATTAAGGTAAACAAAACTGAATCACAATTAATTTCTCAGTTTGGAAGTCAGGTGTACAGGATTATGGACGGGTTGTCATATACGTATTTGGCTAAAAATTGTAACTTTTGATTGAAGCAAATGTGAAACAATGGACGCGAAGGCAAACAATGTCAAATATTTGAAATCTCTTGTGGTAATGCAAACATTTATTCGTAAAATAACGCAAACTAAATATAAAATAAACAAATTGCGCCCACCAACAGGATTCTATAGGGCCTAATCTTTGATGGAACTTAATGAGAAGTGGGATAAAGCAACCAAATGTTTCCAACCAAACGTTACGCATGTATAAGGAATGGGAAAATAGATTGAAAAAGGAAAGAGAAGCACTACACTGGATGGAGGTAAACATGCAAACAAATGAAATGCACTGCCTTTGCAAAATTACCGGACATTTGCCATATATGCGGGATAATTTGCTAAATCTGTAAACTGCTTTTTTCGTAATTGATCGTCTACCTATTTTCTACACTGATAAAGCGATAACATAGACTAGGCACGCGTTTCATATTCTTTAGTTATTTCGCCCGAACATCACTGTTTCCTGCAGTTGGGATTCGCCTTCCCAGTGCTGCATCTGGCTATCATGCTTTTTAAGAAAAAAGAAGCATTTCCGAATGTAGTTTAACAAGACAACATAACACTTGTACAACTTGAATAGAGTAGAGCGGGGAATCTGGGCGAGATTGACAGAACACCGCCTACACGCAAAAATACGTAGTAAACTCACGTAAAAAAATAGAAAACACACACAACAACACTCACAATCGCACACACACACACACACACCATAGGCCCCACCATTTATTTATAAATAAAATGGATCTTTTTGAATATACATGAATACAACCATTGAAGCACACACACACACACACAAACCACATGTCATACACCAGTTCTGTTGGAGCATTTTGACAGTTGCCTACCGGACAGCCAAATATAAAACAAAAGAATTTTCGAAGAAACAAAGCACCGATTGACTATATTGGCTACACGCGCGCCTCTTCAGCTGTCCGTCAGGAATGGGCATTTGAAAGAATTCTCGTGTTTTCCTACTATTAATAGTGATGGCTTTGATGATCACGATGATGATGATGATGATGATGATGATGGTGATGATGATAATGATGATGACGATGATGACGATGATGTGAGTTTGGATGAACATCATGACGAGGATGCTAATACTTACCGTCGTATTCAGTGAGTGATTTTAACTGCTGGCGATGAAGAAATATCTGGAATTTAGCAATTATATCTACATGCTGCGGTCGGTTTCCCGATCACTTACGCAAGTGCTTGGGGTTTATAATATTTTCTTCTGTTTACCTAACGGCGAGGCAAATTAAGACAGTTTATCTGATCACACAAGCTAGTGCCCGTGGAAAGCAACACAACGCTAAGTAGCCAATAATTAACATACTAATCCTGATTAATACCCTGAGGTGAATGCAATAATTAGAATATTTACATATGTTTTAAAGGTGTTCCAGTCTCAATCACTTGCAAACAACCCGATAAGAGGCGTATTGGCCTGTAAATTAAAAATCAAAATTTTGCTAAATTGTCGAAAAATCGAATACAGCAGAATTAGATTAACACCATTTCTATTTTAAATTATATACGACCCTTGGTTTTGATAAATATTTCACTCAGGTGGCTATTATTCGGTATCTCTTTGATTCTAAAGTTATCCCTGATATTTTGTTTTAAGACAGACACCATGTAACCTATGATTGGAAAATTGAATTAAGGTAAAGTTACAGACTTTGACTATATATGAGGCTTGAAACAGAAAATTGCATGTAAGGAACTGAATCGGTGGTGTAGAGAATGAGTTGTAGGAGTTTGAAAAAAATGCCTCGTGCAAAATTCTACGCTTATCGTTCAGTTGTAACCTAACTCATCCATCCCCTCCTCAACGTGGTACGACGGTGTCAACCATGTTTCGATGGCCGATCGTACATGGGCTAACGGGGCTATGGCGGTGGTGTCACCAGGGCGTGGTGGATCTCCGACCGGCAATCGGATCTCCTATAAAATACCACATGAGCCCGATGACGGCACCATGACTCGGCGTGTGTTCCCCGCCAGAAAAGGGGACAACAGCCACAGGATTACATGGACTCCTGGACAGTACCCCGTACTTCCGAATGGCGAATGAGCTCTCAACAGCCACCGGCAACCATACTATTTACTGCTGCCTTGCAGATTGCGCTTGGATGTGCAAAGGCTAGAGGTGCGTCCTCGATCAAAAAGCCGAGTGGTGAGGGGACACCACTTGTACAAAATTCCCAAGAAACTCCATGAAATGTGGAGCCGGCTTATCCTCCAAAAGGAGTCAGCCGCAGTAAAGTAAAGTAAGTAAGTAACTCATGGTTTTAGTTAGGCTCTCCTTCAGGCGCAACCAATGTGGCATTTGTTTCGAAATAAAATTCAAATAAGCAACTCTCCATCTATCAGTTAATAACAGACACCATGCCACCTGGGGAAGCGAAGGTGTATTGATGACTAACGGCAATTTTGTTCTTTTATCTATACTTTTTAATATAAACTAAGCATTGCCTATGGTAGAAAAGTCAATTCCACCAGTATATTATTTTGAACTCGTGAAATACTGTTAAAGTTTTGTCGCGGACGAGGTTCGAACTCATGCACATTCCAGTTTAGAATTCTATTCGCTGTGCTAAACTTGATTTAAATGATTGTTGTCACTAGAAGCAAAATCATGGATTTTTTAGTTGTATGGCTTATATACATGTCGCGAATGCCGTAATATGTTCTTGTTCGTGACCGCATAGGGTTTGTGCAGCCGACATTTTCAAACAAGTACAATATGAGGCAAACCTGTTTGTAGTGAGAGACACATATCTGATTTTTTTGCAATCCTTATGTATTATGTTTTAATCCATGTTAGTCAGTTTGCCGTTGCTTTGTGATTTATGATCATGGAGGGTGGAAACGAGTCAGTACGTGTGACAAACGATTGTTTTGTTTTGTTGTACGACTGATTAGATACAACGGGAATGGTGGACATCTCAAGCAAACAAACTTGATTTAAACAATTTTAAAACATTATTTAAACAATTTCAAAACTTGATTTCCGGTTTAATTGTTTAAAAATGAACATCATAGTCTGCATTGCGAACGATGGAAGTTAATAAACAGAAATCAATTTCGTTTTAAATTGATGCTGTGTTAAGAAATTTAGCATTAAGAAGATGAAATTTGTAAATATTTGTTGACAAAATGACATTCTACGGTGTTAAAGAATGAGAGGGAAAAAGGGAAATTGAGGAATTGAAAACAGCATAGATGGAGAGAGAGCTATCTGAGGCTATCAGATAGAGCTACTGTCTAAATAAATGGCATACTAGGAAGCTTAACTAAAAATAAGTACCACGTTTTAAAGGCAAAAAATGGATTAATTGAATTTTAAGAAATAATTGACAAAATTCGTCAAATCCGACGAAAAATATGAAAAAGAAGAAAGAAATAAAGAATAATAATTTCTATAATAGTTATAAATCTTCGATATAAATGTACACTTATTCTAGACTAAATCTCTGGAATGATATTTTTCTATCTGCAGTCGTAGTTTTCTTGTATGGTTGATTAATACGACAGATAATTCTAACCCATGGCTTCTGTCAATAGACGTTTCAGAAATCTTAACTGCTTTTTCGTTCAACATGATGCTCCTGGATTTTCCTTATCCTGGTTCCCTACTAGGATTATATTTCGCTACGCGCTTAGAGCCGTCGAAATAATTCCAATGAACTGTCTCCTATGATTGCCTATCTTGCCACAACCTCGGAATCCACCTACATCTAAATCCTAATAGATGCTGTCCCCTTCTTGCCATTGTTTGGCAACTGTTCACCAATCTCTGCGTAAGAAACCATCTCCGAAAGGTATTTTGTATACCCTCGATGTTCTTTTGTATTTTCTTTAGCCGCGTTTATTTAAAATTTATATCCACATTTTTATTCGGTTTTAATAAGGATATTTCTATCTTTACCTGATCAGTTTTAGGATCAAATATCTTTACGAATTCATTCAACTTATTCTCTACCCTTATTCTCTCGACTAACCAATTCTAATTATTTTCTCGTTCAGTATGTTCAAATCGTAATCTTCATATTTGAAGTCGAATATTAATATAAGACTCCTAAATGGCATAGCTTTTTTAAGGCATATAGTCAATTAAAATAGCTTGTAAGAGGAAAAAACATTGAGTAGAATACCCATGTGCGTCAGTATCTTATAAACATATTTTTTCTACGACTGCCGATTTAAACCGAACTGTTTCTTAATGAAAGATAATTTGCGCAATGCTACTTATCCAAACTTAACTTACTTTCAATTAATTAGTTTACTACCAGAAGTAACTTCTCAAATTCCTTATCGCCACGATTTTAGATTACGAAATTATCCTCAAGGAATCTTGGATAAATAATTCAGTAGGGTGGTGTTTTTTTAAGATTTTTCAGAAAACATTTATGACTATGTTAGCAAGTGGACACATAGCAATAGCTGCATTAGAACAGATCTAACTTGTCCATAGAAGAAGACATACATATGTTTAACATTTACACAATAGTTCTTAGCTATATTTTGCTTCTTTCTCATACTAATGAAAATTCATTTAGAGCAATTTCTGAACTCTCCAATCCTAATTAGATGAAGATATTTC
This sequence comes from Eudiplozoon nipponicum, assembly GCA_029291075.1. Classification (NCBI taxonomy): domain Eukaryota; kingdom Metazoa; phylum Platyhelminthes; class Monogenea; order Mazocraeidea; family Diplozoidae; genus Eudiplozoon; species Eudiplozoon nipponicum. The sequence continues at coordinate 64,094 of JAQBSW010000883.1, read as the reverse complement.
GAAACACTTATATTAAATGCAGGCTGGTTAATCTATCACTTTTTAAAAAGACGTATTTCAAAACTATATCCATTGAAAGATAAAGTAATATTTCCAGAAAATTTATGCTAAAATTAGAAGTAATCTTCAGAAATGCTCCTGCATAATTTTTAAAAATGTCTTTTTCTCTGCTTCGCCAGTAGTTTGGCCTAGTTTTTCTAAAAATAAATTAAAATAACTGGATTTGATAAAATATCCACGCTTCCTGTAAGTTTAATGGTTCTCTTATTTTTGGTGTGCAAATGGTTCAATCAACTAGGAGAATCAATTCGAGCCAAATTTTGAATCAAAATTGATCGAGGAAATAGAATATGTGACTTAAGTGACACTTGGTCGATATGACTAACATTATTGGGAGAATAACTATTTTTATCATTTTCAGATGAATATTAAACGGCCTTAATTTTTACAAAACAAATAAACGGATTTTTAAAAGCTTACTGATAAAATTTGCGTAAAAGTAACATTGCCCACTCATATTGATATTCTGTCCCAACTCACTTTTAAATCCTAGTGCTGGATATAGTGGCCAATGATTTTTAAACTAGCACAAGTTTCTCCATCAATTTAGGGCTGATGTGTCACTGTTGTTTCACTAGTTTATTGTAGGCTCCTTGTTATTACCGTCACAACAGTTAGCCCAATCCAGCTAGAACGACTGCTCCAGGTCTCATGTAAAAGTCAAGACCAAAAGGAAAGGGCTTGTATAGTAGGATTTAGAAACAATGTTAGTCAAAATTTATCGGCATATAAAGCCTTATTGTATAAATTTTTAGACAAAAATTCTTAAACTGTGTTCAAATAAAAGAACACAGGTAATATTTGGCGTGCAAGCCAAAGGTTCACCTTAAGAAATAAACCTAAAGTGCTTCTGCGCTATTATCTCTCTACTCCGTTCTGGACATTATTTTTTTATTTAAGTCAAAGAAGTACTCACATATATACATATGCTAGAAAGTTCAATTGGAAACCATAATTAAATATTTTAATACGCGTATGTGTAAAGCGATTTAAGATAAGGCAAGAAGAATATATTAGCTTCGTAGTTCAGCAGAAAAAACTACTGAAAAGATGCTAACGCTTGTGTCCATCTCAGTGATCTAAATTCAATAAAATATATGCTGTTAAAATATTTTTACATATATTATCTAAAATTTAAACAGTAAAATATAATAAACACAATGAAAATGCTGTTGATAATAAATCAGGCATTCATTCCGCCATGCATTTGGATTAATATACGCTGATTTAGCCAGGAAATCAGCTGTCTACCTGCACTTCTAAATTAATCTTCTCAGCTCAACTCACACGTCCTCTCATAGAAACTCTACTAACGTCTGAAAATCTGAGAGGGGACGTGTGAAATACTGATCCGCATTTTATGTCACTATAACCAGTGCTATAGCTCTCCGTGTATTTCCTCTGAGATTTTCATGTCCTGTGTATCAGAATATTTAAACAGAAACTAAACCGAGACCAGGTGACTTTCATTTATTAAACGAGACTTAAAATATGTGTTATACGCGGTTGTCTGTAGTACAATTTTTACATTTTCATGTTGAGATCAAAATCTTTGAACTCGATAGCCATAGTACGTGCACAGACGGTCAGATAGGAACTTTCTTATCACATAGGACACATTTTTAAATATTCAAAAAATAACCTGAAATAAATTTATGTTTAAAAAGTTGAAAAATTAAAAATGTAAGAACAGCCTCTTTGACAAGGAAGATTTTCAATGGCAAATTGAGCCAAAATAATCCTTTGCAAAAGAAACTGATTGTAACTACGACTGATTTAGATAAAAAAATTAAGATAGTTAAATTTATTTGTAAACTATAATCTCATAACTCAACTTGAAATAACCATGGTGTATGGAAATTTTCAGCATCTAAGTTCTTTTTCCATAATTTTTCAATTAGTTTTCTGGATTGTCATAATGAAACATGCACTCTCATAATTATTATTTACATAATGCTGATCAATTTAACAGAATAAAAGGTAAATTAGGAAATTGCCGAATAATATATATTATTTTTTTAAATCAAGTGTACATGCTTGATATAAGCACTAGCCCCATTGCGTGTAATCAACCGCACAAACTGGAAAAACTGCCGCCGGTCACCTGCAATGGCGTATTCCGACCTTCCATTATTATCATCACAGCACGACGGCAAACTGACTAACGGGGATCAAATCAAAATTCATATCTAAGTTATGGAGAAACATAGATTCGCCTCCTGGCACTAGTAGCCTCGCATAAATTGCACTTGACCCGAAATATCGGCTGTGCAATTTTTGCGCAGTTAGGAACATAGAAATTATGTAAAATTTATGCAATACTAATAAAAATTGTACTACTGAGTTTTCAATTAAAATTTAATAATTGCCAAGTTTGGTTTGTTAGATTGTGATTCAAAAAACGTGTTATTCAAGAAATATTATTTCATGAGAACTTTAATTTGAGTTTGCCTGAATTCAACATCTTTCGCTTTATTTTCTATAGTTTGTAGGTTTATGTCATTAATTGGTTTGTAGCCATTTTATTTTAATTAAATTTTCTGTCAGGGAATTTGTTTTTTTATATAAACGGCCTATGATAACTTATTTTCGAGTTCATCTAAATTATGTCTTTATTGTTAATTTTTGGAAAAATATGTTTAGCTCTGTTTTTGTTTGATTAATTGTTTCTTCACAAACTGATTTTGCCATAATTTTTTAGAAATAATTATCTTTAATGCAGGGTATGATGACGAAAGTTATTTTGTGGGCGCATAAAGCTACATAACTGCGTCCGTAAATTTACACTGATATGTATGCATTCAAATATATATATATATATATATATATATATATATATATATATATATATATATATATATAACCAAAGCATAAGTTAGTATAAAACTGAAAATTCTGCTTAATGCGCTGCAAAATTGACACAGTGGATAAGTGCAAGACTCAAAATATATATTTAATCAAGTTCGAGCCCCGATAGCGGAAAATTCTGGAAATAATTCAGAAGTCCATTAAAAGGATAAAACCGGTCCACTTGAAGAATTTCCTTTCCCATCTGATGCAATGTTTAATCTATACTGACAAAACCAAAATCATGCCATAAAACTTCAAAACACGCATATATATGTTTAAATTATCGTTATTAAAAATTAAGTTCAAATATGTTTCTGTATGCCGAACAATAAAATCACCCAAATAACTCTTTCTCTCTAAGGTAGAACTGGCATTTTAAGAGATTGATGAAATAATAAATACATAAATTCATTCATCAATTCATACCGATATTAGCCAGTAATATGACCCAACACTTGCAGGTTAACTATTTCTCTTAACACAGATTTTCTTCGCTTTTACTGTAATTATTTGTAAAAATGTTATGCAATAAACATCTTTCCCGTCTATACTGTTTACATGACGCACAAAATGTCTGTGCGCGCTAAACCGGTTATCTTCATTGCCAGCATTCTTGCCGGAAATATTGCAGGTCTTCCCCAGTGTCTACATATCCAGCAAACAAGAGCGTGGTTCTTAAAATTTAATATGTAGTCCGCGCAATAGGCAACCGCTGGTTACAAGATTTTAGCTAAGACAGGTTTGCTAATTATCAGTATACGGGTATATTTCCAGGCAAATATGTGCATAAACTATTTTAATTGTTCTCTTCAAGAAGCCATAGTAATTCTCGATATCGATACTCAGTGAAACAAATTTGTGTCGTAATTGAAATAGAATACGATTATTAACCCACACACACAAGCACACCAACAATGCTTAAGTTTGGCAAAATTTATTGTGAAGAATAGAGAAATATAATTTTTCTTGAATATTTCCCAAGTTATTACAACTTATTTAAATTAAGGTTATGATCTTGATATAAACAAGAGTCCCATTTTGTACAGACATTTATCAGTATCAAATAAGGATTGTATAATGCAGAAGAGGCAATTAAACTATTAGAGCCGGTTTTGTCTTTATTTTCAACTCTTCATGTACTGTCCAGAATTTGAGACGGACAGGACTCGAACGTGGGCACGTCTGCTTTGAAATCAGTTGCTCTAATCTCTAAGCCACCCTGTCACAAACGTGACGATGACGAAGATAAATTCTGTCAGACATTAAAATGAATAGGCCACAGTTTTTTTATGAATTATCATGCAAAGAAAGATTTTTATTTCTGTAAGTTCAATTAACAGCGGCTGTTATTGCATGTTTATTTAAATCAGCTATTTACCACGTAAATAAAAGCTTCTTTTCTATTATTTTTCATTCGATTTTACCTTAACAAATAGACGAGAAGTATAATATTTTACAAATTTATTTGTTCATCCAAATACATATTACTTTTAAGAAATGCCTAATGTTATGTGTTTCGAATTGGGAATGTCGTTCTCAATCGCCTTACTACTTAGATAGATTTAGTGTAAAATGCCAATTTTTTTATTGGAGTTATGCTAAGCTGGTAAGCCGAGAAATAATTAGTGGAAAACCAGTAAAAGTGCAAACCTCTTCATTTCTTCAATGGCTGTTCTTTTCTGGCTTATGCTTTGCGCGTATCTACTTTGTTATACATTTGTCAATTCTTGTTTTGCACTAATCCACTCGTAAATTTTGTATCCATGTCAATTTAGGTTGTCCTGTGTTTTACCAGTCGACTAGCCAACTTTTGAAACCTCATTTTTTGCATAAAACACACCAATGATTAGAAGGCAAGTCTTGATACCCTACGATGACTGGAATCTCATTTTCCCTTACATGATGGACAGTTATCTTACACTGACCACAGGCAGATAACCGAACACAGATTAGTGACTACACTGGAAAAAATAGGAAAAGACAAACTTTGCCAGAAGTAAACATATGAAGATAAGACGAATTAAATGAGAATTAAATTTATCTATTAAATTGGCAACACATTTGTAAAAAATATTTAATTTACTAAAAAGCTACATAACTTAGTAACGTAATAATGAACAAACTTACATGCTAACTCATATTTTATTCATTAATTTATTAAGTAAATGATTAATAATGAGACGAAAACAGAAATAAAACAATCCAAGAATATAGTATTCTATTGTTAAATGTTTTAAAATATTTAGAAAACTAATAATCTAATGTATAAGAAATTATGAAATGACTGAGAAACAAGAAATCTAAACATTTCGCACATTATCAAGTAAATAAGCTAGAAACTTGTACACTTATAACTTAATAATCAAACTCGCGCTAAATGTAAATTTCTAAAAAATCAAACGAACCAACAAAATAGCATATCTGGAAAGAAAATTTAATTTAATAAAGGACAAAATACGTACGAAAAGACAAAACACAAGTAGGACTAATATTGTAACAATTGAACAAAAAAGCAAATATAACAAATAGACATTCATAAATGTATACAGTTGGTTTGGGGGCGTAGTGTCGGTTCCTACCGATGAGTCGCCAGTAAGCACGACACACCCGTGTACATGGGATTACACCATTTGTTCCAGCTGAAATTAGCACACCCTTCTCGCCTTATTTCAATTAACTTATTACTCGGTAAACAATACCTTATACACTATTGCATATATATTATTTATCAAATATGAAGAATATATACATATTAAGTTTAACAGAGTTATTTCATGATCAACACAACAAATTGTTGTCTAAGTTCGAGCAACGTCAGAATATAAGGATTGACTACACTAGAGGATATTATTACTGGTTTTTACACACAATATAGGCGACAGTTAGTTCAGATGAAAAATTATGGTGTAGGTACTTATCATAGACTTATTATATATAGTGTGTTTGTATTGAAGTACATTTGTTAAAAAAAGTATACGCAAGTAAAATTCTACGGCTTTTATACTAATATGTTGGTAGAACGCTGTTTATTAGTTCCACAATACTTGACCAAATGTAATGTTAATAGTCGTCATAGAGACGGCTTTCGCTGATGAATCGCCGGGAAGCACAATACACGTCTGTGCCTTAAAGCATACCTTATGTTCATGCTGATTCTTTGCATATCCATTTGAATAAACTTGTTACTCGGCATAAAATAATTAATGTATGATTGAATATAAATTAATTATCCGCCCCAGAAAATATTGTTCTTTTGGATACTCATCAATGTAAATTTATGCATGCAGTGTAGTGTGTAGCAGGGTGGCTCAGTGATTAGAACACCAGATTCCGAAGCAGACGTGCCCAGATTCGAGCCCTGTCCGCGGCAAATTCTGGCCAGTACGTGATGAATTCCTTATAAGGACTAAACCGGTCTACTGGATGAATTGCCTTTTCTACACTATACAATTCCTAGTTTATATTGACATATGTAAGTAATTAATGGGTCAGGTGTTTCTATGAAGATCGCAAACTTAATTATAAAAATTATTATCACCGCCTGCGCAACCAATATTCGTTTAATTATATAAATGTTCCTTTCAATACCACTTTCCCAAGTAGTGTGGTGTCTGTTCAGTAATGACAGACTGGGGATGGTTAGTTGAAACTTTGGGTCTTAGTGGATGCCATATGAGCTCCACCTAAAGGAAAAATAGACGTACCAAGTTACATTAGTTAGTATATAACTGAAAATTGTGTGTAATATAGTGTGCGACAGGGTGGCTCAGTGGTTAAAGCACCAGATTCCGAAGCAGAAATGTTTAGGTTCGAGTCCTGTCTGGTGCAAATTCTGCACAGTACAAGATGAGTTCCTAGTATGGAAGAAATCTGTCTAATGGATAAATTTCCTTTCTACAGTATATATTACTTAGTTTATACTGACAAATGTATGTATATAATGGGTCAGGTGTTTATATCAAGATTGAAAACTTGATTAACGAAATTCTTATCACCTCCTGCGCAACCAATGTTCGTTTAATTTTATAAATGACTATACAAGTTGGAAACATATCAGAACGTTCGAATGACGGCATTTTAACCATAACATATGGCTGGCTAAATACAATGCGATTGATGTTGATCACGTCCACCAACTTGATTTAAAGAAATGTTATTCCCAACTGCGAAATTAATGCTCACTTAAGTTCCAGGCATATTCTGTTTGTGCGAATAATCGATAATGGAATATAAAATCGTATTCCAACCTGGAGAACATGTCAAAATAAAACTTTTCAGAATTTAATTTGACATTTAATTAAATAAGCATTAAATTTCCCTTTTTGGTAATGACCGAATCACTTATGCAATAATTAACTAGATGAATCTTATTTGGTCGGTCACTGGATTCTTAGAAATCCAAATATCGTCTCATTCCTTGTCTCACTATTCTATACATTTACCAACTTTCTTTATAAGTTCATAAAAAAATCCTTTCTGTTTGAAAATCTTCTTTATTCCGTAACTGACTAACAAGCCTATTATATCTACCAGTTTATTTCTCCGTGCCGGTTCAAACAGAATATCCTTTAAAAACTATCTATCTGCTGATTTAGTGTGTCATAAATCTGCTTCCATCCGGTGTCTCATTGGTGTTTGCCTCAGTGACAGCACTGCCTTCTCCTGACGCATTGCATAAACAAATGTAAAGCCACGGTCAGCTATATTGGCTACCAGTGTTAGCTATGATTCGTTGAATTATGTGATAAATCAATAGCTAAATGATTCGGTCGTTTGACTGTGTCAGCTAGTTTCTCTTTGCGCATAGGCATATATTCAATATTCTTATAACATATTATTCTAATAAAAAAATTAATCAATGCACTGATAGAAGTATTCTGCCATATTCTGGCAGAAATTTAAACAAGCTTGTTTAGTTAGTATATAAATTACTTTATTATTAACTTTTGTTTTCAATATTATTGTACGCGGCGACGTTTATTGGAAGCCCGATGTAGCGACAGACTGTTGAAGCATGCTAGATTGCTGAACTATTATGTTGCCTTTATAATTGCTTAATTATTCTTCGCCTTATCAGTAAATAGTACACGGGGATTTATCGTTCACATTGACTTTACCGTGTTTGTAATGGGTTTAAAGTACTGCAGTCAATAATATAGAACAGATAATATATGTTCGATTAATTAAGGTTAAGAAATAAAACCTTATGTACGAGTCTCAGGCATATCATTCCCTTGTTTACTATGACGTTTGAATTTGCTTTAGGTATGTTTGGCATTTTTAAGCCAATATTGTTCTCGATTCTACTTATGAAGGGTAGACTCTACTTTTAGTAACATGATAAAGATAATGGAAAACCTGAGCCCATCCATTATTGGTGTGAACACAAATTCATGTCTGCAAAGAAAAGTAATTGTGTTTAAATTAGCTTCTAACAACCTCTAAAGGGGAAATAAAGTCATGTGTATCGAGAAGTGCCTCTCCTTTTTGAAAATTAGATGTATAAACAATTTTATTATTTGTTAAGCGATAAATAAACCACTTTCAGATTTAGGCTTTATGGCTAAGCAATTTTTCGATGTTAAATGACAAATCTTTGAACTATTGAGCTATCGACAACATATACCAGCCAATAAAAAATTTCGCTTCCATACTTGATTTATTTCTCATTTGAAATGATAAATGTTACTGGTGCAAAAGTAACACCGCATAAGACAGAAAATACAGTTCGTCAATTAAGTCGGTTTCTAAATCAAATAGATTTTACCAAAAACAAAAAATTTTAAATGTTCAGAAACTTTATTTGATGCTGTATTCGTTGGCGTAGTAGAAAGGCAGCAAGACTTTAAATGAAATGCCCCCCGGTTCCAATCCCAGAGTGCCAATTCGGGCAACTACTTGATGAGTTTGTAATAAGATCGAAACTTCTCTAGTTGATGAGCTTTAACAGCAATCTCACGTAATTTCTTTATTATACCAACAAAGTGTTAACTGCCTAATGAAGAGATTTCGACCGTGGCCGGATGGAACTTCAATCCGAAATCGTTGCCAAATATGATGTACCTGAATGAAAGACTACACAAGAACATATGTTAGTATGTCATTGAAAATAGTATATAATTAATTTCGTAGGTAGCGCCAAGAAGAAGTCTGAAAAAAGAAAAATGCCTTCTGAGACGCGTAAAATCTACCCAATTCAGACGAAACTAGTCTAGTTGATGAATTTTAATAGCTATCGCACGCAATTTCTAGTTTATACCAACACAATGTTGACTGTATTATAATTAGATTTCGGCTATGGCAGGAGGTAACTTCAGCCCGAAAGCGATGCCAAATAGTGTGTACCTGAATAAAAGCCTGTCCACAACATATGTCAGTGTGTAACTGACCATAGCATGCAATTCATTTCTTCGGTAGCGCAATGAAGGAGTCTGAAACACGAACCAAATGAATCCTAATTCAAATGCCAGACGCGACAATTCTGGAAACTACTTGATGAGTTTTCCGTAAGGACGCAATTGGTCTGATTGATGAATTTTAATAGCTAACTAAAGTGATTTTTGTTTATACCGAAAGCGATATCAAATAGGGTCTACCTCACCAGAAGACTGCCCAAGAACATGCGTTATTATGTAACTAAAATAGCATAACATTAAATTTTTCATTATCGTAATGATTGAGTCTGGAACACCAAAGCAAATGCATACTGAGTGAAATACCAGACGCGACAAATCTACCAACTCCTTGATAAATTGAATTTTAATACGTAACTTGCTGTTGCGATATAATTGATAGTGCTCGTAGGTCGGTAATCTTATGATTCCTTTATATTTCCAGGTGCAAAAATTGTTTTGGCCATTGATTGATGAGTTCTTACTTCTCGAATTTTTCACGAAGCAATCATTTCCGGATATTTTCCAAATTTTCTGGACTTAATTTCCAATCCCATCTTCAAAGTTGACTCCATACTCACAGAAAAACAACTTGTGGCGGATGTGATTTCCTCATTCAAGACAAAGATATTTATATTTATTATTATTCATAAAGTATTGTTTTTGTCTGCGTCAATATCCGGTCTTAATACTTATTCTCCTATACTCACATGAAAACACGAAAATACCCACATCACCCAACACACAAAACAACCTATACACACGTGTACTCTAATTTAAATTGAAATTTATAGAATAAGCAAACCATATGGACTGACATACATGCCTATCCTTAATGTGTTGATTTTTAAATTACATTACCCGACGTGCAGAAGAATCAACAAAATTTTCATTTTACTTATATTGCAGTAATTCTCAATTCACGGTTTGCCTAATCTCATCCAGTGCGCAATTGGTTATGGAGTGAGTGTGTTTGAAAGTATATAGTTTTACTCTAAAGTTTGGACAAGACCGAATGTAGAGCCTACAATAACAAATGTTATATCAACAAAATACAAACTTATAGCCATATCCTTTTGTTAAAAATGACAATAATTTTTTTCAGAATAAGCGTACACGTATATCATATTTTCTTCCCCGGAGGATTGAAAGTAACACTATCAATTACCCTTCCAGAGTTTTAATTTTATTATTGCCTTAACTTTCAGCAATATGAAAAATATTTTAATTTATAGAATTGTTACAGGAAAATTTGAAAGAAATATTTATTTTATTTAACAAAATTTCCTTTTATGTTAAGACGTGAAAATGGTACTATGAATAGATAATAAATCAATATATATATATATATATATATATATATATATATATATATATATTGTTTAATGGCAGGATTCTATTATACATATTGTCAGTATAAACTAATATTTCAAAAAATAATTACTGAAAGTTATCAATTTTGGAGCTCATCCACTAAGTCACCAGAGCGAACCAGGACATGCCTGCTTCTGAGTCTGTTGCTTTATCCACTGAGACACCACGCTATCTGGATAAGTAGTATTGAATTCGACATTTATATAATTAAGCCAATATTAGTTCTACGGACGGAGATATCGGTTATTTAAATCAAGGTTATGATCTTGTTTTAATTATTATTTAACACCTCGTTTACACTGTTAAATGGATGCACGCCATTTGACAGAAGTTAATATTAAGATGACAACCCTCATTTTATTTTTTTATAACTAGACCAGATAGCGTTTTGTCTGTTCTATAATGACAGAGTTTGGGTGGGTATTTGAAGATTTGCTTCTAAAGAGATGTTGTATAAACATAATCTTTAAGGAAACGATAACCAAGATACTTAGTTAAAATATCACTGAAGAAATGCATAGCATGCGGCAGACTGTCTCAGTAGTTAGAGAAACAGAATCCGAAATAGACTTGCCTAGGTTCGGGTTTTGTTCGCCTCAAATTCTGGACTCTACGTGAAGAGTTTCCAATAAGAACAAAACCGGTCTACTTGATGAATTGCCCGTTCTACAACATATAATGACCAGTTCATTTCGACACATCAATGTTTATAACTGGACTGGTACTTATATCAAGACTGAATCCTTAATTTAAATATGTCTTATCACCACCCGTGCGTCCAATGTGCGCTTAATTATATAATTGTTCAATTCAGTGCCACTTACCCAGATAAATTGTCTGTTATATAATAATATATTTTGGATCTTTATTTGGTATTTTGCGTGTGGAGAGATGGTATATAGGCTCCACCTAAACGGAATGGCTAACCAAACATCCTTAATTTTTATATAACTGCAAATTGTGTATAGTGTGCGGCAAGGAGGAGGGCTTAGTGGTTACAGAACAAACTCCGAAGCAGACGTACCCAGGTTCGAGCCATGTCCGTGGCAACATCTGGACATTACGTTTAGAGATCCCAATAAGGACGAAACCAGACTGCTGGATGATTTTCTTTTTCCAACTTGTACGATGCTTAGTTTATGTCGACAAATATAACAAGACGGTTTTTTAATATCAATGTCGCTGCTTTCATTTAAATAATGTTTATCACTACTATCGCAACCATTTAGAAACTGATTGTTGCGCACGTAGTAACAAATTATTTCAAAAGTGATCCGATGGATAAAACAAAGTCTGCATGAACGGAAAGTATAATCTCATGTGCACATACGTTTCGTGCTTACTGGCGACTCATCAGTAGGAGCCGGTATTATCTATTCGACAACCATAATGTTGGTATCTGGTATTGACACAACAGCCAATGTTTATACCCATCACAGAACCGATATACATATTATATGTAGGGAGTTTGCTTTAAAATCACATTACCAAAGACTTTATATGAAGTTAGCTTCACTAATGCAGGTTTACATATTTGTATTGAAGATTGTACCGTCCAATTTTCACACATTCCTCACCCAAATATGTAGTGGGTATTGGCCGTAATACTGGCTCGTACTCATGTGTTGCTTTCTTTAATCAAAATTTTGACCATGATATAAATACCTGACCCATTATGTGCATACATTTGTCAATATAAACTAAGTACTATCTATCCAGTAGACCGGTTTTGTTCTTATTGGGAATTTATAACGAATTGTCCAAAATTTACCAGGGTCATTATCGAACCTGGGTCCTGTCCGAGTCAAATTCTAACCAGTACGTGATGAGTTCCCAATAAAGTAGAAATCGGTCTATGGGATGAATTGCATTTTCTACAATATACAATACTTAGTTTATACTCACAATTTTATGTACATAATAGGTCAGGTGTTTATATCAAGTTGGAAACCTTGATTAAAATGTAAACTATTATCTGTCTTATAAAATCACATAGAGTCTAATTACTTTGCCATTCTTATTCAAATCAGCAATAACAGATACCACGTTACATGGGAAAATGGTATTTAAATGAAAAATTTTATATGTGATAAGTTTCCAATAAGGACGAAACTGGCTTACTGAATGAATTGCCTTTTTTCGCACTATACAATACTTAGTTTATACTGACGTATGAATTTGCATAGTGGGTCAAGTGTTTATGTCAAGATCGCAACCTTGATTAAAGTAAATTTTATCACCGCCCGCGCAACCAATGGTCGTTTAGTTGATGAGTCGCTTGAAAGCACGAAAGGAATGGGAACATTAGATTAAACCTTTCATCCATGCTAACTTTTATTTACCTTTTTGGTCATATTTGAACAAAAATCAAAATACGTATTTCAAAATAATTGAAAATACCATGACATTCTATACCTCAGTAGCTAATTTGATGAGTCACATTCACTAAATAAAATGAACTCTGAGTCACATCCTGGCTACAGTGATTCTCTCAATTAGGTGACGATTTTGCAATTTGCTCCAAACTGGTTTGGTTAATAAATTTCCTTTTTCTCTCAGGCAATCTTATGTTTATATTGAAACTATGTATCTTGATATATATTCTGCCATTATCATATATATATATATATATATATATATATATATATATATATATATCCTTTCTTGTACACAGATAAAAATGAATTTTCATCAGAAGGCACATAAGGTCCTCTTTCATTTTCTCTCCAAGATTTTGGTAAATATATTTATCGATATATATGGTCATTGAATGTTCTCTTCTGAAAGGCCCGAACTTTATCGCGTTACATACCTGATAGAATTAACGCTAGCCTGTTTTCAAATGAATTAAAATTTAATATTATATAATATATATATATATAATATTATTATATATATTATATATATTTTTCCCACATTTCTTTAAATCGTGCTTGCAATATTGCGATCATAGACTGTTAAATTTTATTTAAGAATTTGCACAACTTACAAAGTAAACCACCAGTAACACGTTCTGCGCGTTTCGAATTTTCGTTGTCATCATCAGATCAAGACTGCAAACTGACTGAGGAGAATCAAATTGAAATGCACTATGCACAAAGCGAGGTGTCGAGGATGAGCAGTTTGGCTACGAACGGATTTTCGGGTATTTGCTTTCCGCTCGAAGCATTTGCGACAGAAGCACAAGAATAGGTCAATCACGACGAAATCAAGAAATAATAGATTGATTGCAATTGTCCTCATGTGTATTTCTAGATTAAAGCCAGAATTGCAGAATTCAATATTCGAATATAATCACTTGTCAATATTTCTATGTACACAAATATATTGGATATTTCTTAAATTAAAGTTTTCGAGCTTGAAGTAAGCATCAATCCCATTTTATTTAACCAGTTGCTGAACAATATAGCAAAACTACCGTCAGTCGCACGTACTGACGCGTTTCGACCTTCCATGAACATCATCAGAGTACGACGGCAAACAGTCCAGCGAGGATCAAACCGCATTGCATATATATGGAAAGCAAAACTATATTTGCGGCTCTCACCTCTAGTAGTCTTGCATACATTGTAATTGAATGGAAATGCCGTCTAAAACATTTATAAGCAGTCACGAACATTAAATTTTTGTAGCTATCGCCACATATATATATATATATATATATATATATATATATATATATATATATATTGTTAATATATTAAACAATCATAGATTTCGTGGGTGGCGTTAACAATTACTTAAATCAAGTATGCGGGCTTGAATTAAACACAAATCCCATTGTATTTAACCAGTCGTCTTACAACTTAGCAAATCTCCCGTCAGTTACATGTTCGGCGACTGATTTAACAGAACGTGATTGGTGCTTACCTCATGCTCGAAAACTTAATTTAAAGAATTTTTACCATCACTCGTGCAATTCATGATTTTTTTATTATTTTTTATATTTGTGTATTATTCAAAGTATACAGGTACATGTGATTTATGATTTGAAATTTAATTTAATAATTTATTTTTCGGTAAATAAATATATGAACATAGAATGCCTATAGCCCATAGACACGGTCAATTACTTTACAAACATGATGAAAGAATGAAATGCAAATCCTGTGCAGAAGCAGAAAATTTGTCTATTGCACAGCTCCAATTCGTACAAAAACAGGTGCGAACTAAACGTGAGCAATGCCCGTGTAAACAAATAAATCTTGCTGAAAGTTAAGAACGCTTTTACAAGCATTAATGAGTGTGTATTGTTATTTGGATACGTGACTTAAATACAAGAAATAGCTGTCAGCGGAGGCTTTCAATGCATCAATGCTTTTTCTGTAGCTTTATTTAAAATGAACTATGAGGATTCTATTTACATAGACGCTTGCGTTCCGACACTACCGCTACGTGTAATTGCATTTTACCAGCATATACAGAACTCACAAAAGGTCAACAAACACCTACAAGCCACAACATTACGCATTGCATTCATTCTTTTTATTGAGTCTACGGACTTCAGGTTAATTTTCAGTAAAATGAAACCATTCACTTTTTTTGCAGGCTAATATTTATCCGTCGAAATAATTTTCCAAAAATTGCTCTAATAAATGTTGAATAGGCTTGCGCAATGATGTCCTACTTGTTTTGGGTTTGACCGCATTTTTCTTGTGCGGGACAATTGATAGCACTCTTAGGTTGGTAAAATCCTGTATATTGTACATTTTCAGGTGCTCTGATTATTGGCCTTGATTGATGGGTTCTCACTTGTCCCTTCTTTTTTAAGCCTTCCATCAGCTGATTGTCTGAAAATGACGTTGGAACAAGATTTTCCACACTTATTTTTCCAAATTTCCGGGACCTTATTTCCAGTCCCATCTTCAGGGTTGACACAATACGCACAGGAATAAAACACAAATTGTGGAAAATGTGGTATCCTCATTCAAGACAGATATATTTATATTTATTTTTATTCCAAAAGTATTTTTAATTGTCTTCTTAATGTCCGGTTTTCATACCAAAATTATAATGCTCAAACGTATACACCAATTTATCCATGTCAACCCCTCCACGCACACAACCACCTATAAACACATATGAGTATTCTACTTAAGTGACATTTATAGATTAAATATAACTAACTAACTAACTAACTAACTAACTAACTAACTAACTAACTAACTAACTAACTAACTAACTAACTAACTAACTAACTAACTAACTAACTAACTAACTAACTAACTAACTAACTAACTAACTAACTAACTAACTAACTAACTAACTAACTAACTAACTAACTAACTAACTAACTAACTAACTAACTAACTAACTAACTAACTAACTAACTAACTAACTAACTAACTAACTAACTAACTAACTAACTAACTAACTAACTAACTAACTAACTAACTAACTAACTAACTAACTAACTAACTAACTAACTAACTAACTAACTAACTAACTAACTAACTAACTAACTAACTAACTAACTAACTAACTAACTAACTAACTAACTAACTAACTAACTAACTAACTAACTAACTAACTAACTAACTAACTAACTAACTAACTAACTAACTAACTAACTAACTAACTAACTAACTAACTAACTAACTAACTAACTAACTAACTAACTAACTAGCAAACTAACTAACTAACTAACTAACTAACTAACTAACTAACTAACTAACTAACTAACTAACTAACTAACTAACTAACTAACTAACTAACTAACTAACTAACCAACTAACTAACTAACTAACTAACTAACTAACTAACTAACTAACTAACTAACTAACTAACTAACTAACTAACTAACTAACTAACTAACTAGCTAAATATTTAATTACCTAACGAACTATCTAAGTAATTATTTAACAGTCTTACTGAATAACGTACTAAATGGCTAACTAATAACAGATGAAAATAAAGAAGAATTAAACGGTGGATGCAGAGACTGATGGAAATTGTAACGTATGATGTTGATGCAGTACCTGTGGAACAGAATGTGAGTGTTGGCAAGTATATAGGAGGTACTTTGAACCAGATAAACTCAATTAATCCTTGAATAAACAGCCATATTGGTGAATTTTACCGTTCACCTGTCCGACACATTTCTTGATCAAGTATATGTTAGGTGTAGTGCCGAGTATCGTCTGCTACTCAGGTGTCGCTCACTAAGTACGAAATACATATGTACACGAGGTTACACTTCTTGTTCATGCTGACTGGCATATCCCTCTTTGCCTGTTTGGTCTAATTTGTTAATAGGTGCGCAATAGCTCTTTAATTGTTTAATAACGCTTTTATTGTGATTCTGATCAATTTTAAAGGCTGACTTATTGTAGAATGCCACTGGTAAATCTATTTTAACAAAGCCATTCTGTCTACTGGTTGCACATGTTTATGAATACATAATTAATTTTTATTTAATAATAATTATCATGCTTGTGAACCTGTTATTTGATTCGCTATCAAGTTATTTCCTAAGCTGGTTTTTGTAAAATTAGGCATCCGTTGGCGTAGCATGCTGGCATGAAAGGGTGCAAGCGAGTCGTTGTAGGCGCGCGGTATCCACCCGAAATGAATGTGCCGCTCCAGATCGGAGACGCCAACAATATACCACAGGCAGGCGAACCAGTGCGCCAGAGTGAAGAAGCAGAGAATCATGAGGATGAGAAGTGCTCGCACGTGTTCCATGTATTGGTCGAGACGGCGAACGGCCCTGGCAATGCGCAGCAAGCGAATTAGTCGCAGACCGTCCATCAGATTACGTGTCGTCTATGCACAATTGACAACAAACACACGAATGATTAATCTGCGGATTTATTAAGCAGTCACTTTACTGACGGTGAAGTAGCAAAGGCATATGATTTTCAAAGATACAAAACCAATAAAAACACCGCACCTCGAGAGAAGATACTGGCACAATTTTAAAAATAAAGTTTAGAAATTCCGTATAAAAATTTTGTTCGTTTATGGTTTACCTATTGATTAATTTTTAGCGCAGCATTCTGACAAAAACTACCTTGTAAAATACCGTTTTTTTATAAAACAGAAGAAGTTGTTAAAATATGAATAGGAATGTATTCACATGAAGGTATGGAAGTCAACCGAAAATTGTGCGTAATTTTATTTTTATTAATATTTAAATAGTGCAGTTTACAGATTTGAGCAAAACAAACAATTTAATTAATAAAATACTATTTGCTGCAGAAAACTAATATGTATGCAAGTATGTATTAGGTGTTGCGAACCTAGTAACAAATTAGTTCAGTTGTGACCAGAAGGATAAACCAAAGGCAGCATGAACGGAAAGTATAATCTCATGCACATTCGTTTCGTGCTTACTGGCGACTCATCAGTAGGAGCCGGTATTACGCCTTTAACCACTATATATTCGGTAGAAGAATGTGGAATAATAGGACGGTACAATCTCCTAGACGAATGTGTAAACCTACAATAGTGAAGCTAACATAATATAGTCTACGACAATGCGACTTCAATGCTAACTCACACTATATAATATATATACCGAGTCTGTAAAGGATACTAACACTATGGCTATTGTGGTAGTAACTGATACCTTCTTTGAAATCGATGAGTACCGGATACTAACACTATGGTTTCCGAGTCGGTAAATGATACCAACATGATGGATATAACTTTATGCTAAAGTTCAGCCATATTGAGAATTACAACAATTTCCGAACACCTGTTACTCCAGTTAAACTATACACTCTGGCCTTCATCGATATCAGTTATCACATTTCGCAGTAAGCATGACATCATTCAGTTCAATATATTACAGTTAAATACTGTTTGTTGCGAAGAACTAATATATATGCAAGTATGTATTAGGTTTTGCGAACCTATTAACAAATTAGTTCAGTTGTGACCAGAAGGATAAACCAAAGGCAGCATGAACGGAAAGTATAATCTCATGCACATTCGTTTCGTGCTTACTGGCGAATCATCAGTAGGAGTTGGTATTACGCCCTTTAACCACTATATATTTGGTAGAAGAATGTGGAATAATAGGACGGTACAATCTCATAGAAGAATGTGTAAACCTGTAATAGTGAAGATAACATAATCTAAAGTCAACGATAATGCGACTTCAATGCTAACTCACACTATATAATATATATACCGAGTCTGTAAAGGATACTAACACTATGGCTATTGTGTCGCAACCATGTTAGTACCATGTACCTTTTCGGTACAATAATGTTGGTATCGGTCACTAACACAATAGCCATAGTGTTAGTATCATTTACAGACTCGATATATATATTATATAGTGTGAGTTAGCGTTGAAGTCGCATTGTCGTAGACTATATGATGTTAGCTTCACTATTGCAGTTTTACACATTCGTCTAGGAGATTGTACCGTCCTATTATTCCACATTCTTCACCCAAATATATAGTGGTTAAAGGGCGTAATACCGGCTCATACTGATGAGTCGCCAGTAAGCATGAAACGAATGTGCATGAGATTATAATTTCCGTTCATGCTGCCTTTGGTTTATCCTTCTGGTCACAAATGAACTAATTTGTTACTAGGTTCGCAACGCCTAATTTAATTAATTCACAGCAAATTTGAACAGAATAAACATTTAATTAAACGGTTTTAGCCTGTACGAGTCATTATAAACGTGATCTGAACAAAAGTTTGCACAATTGATATAAACATCGATGATATGAATTTTAGCAGTCGCACAATGCAGCGTAACGGATGTTAGTCTCACATTCTGACGTGTAACGATCTTTTACAGTCGTAATCGAGGGAGTGAAACAAACTGGCTGACGAGGAGAAAACTGAAACGCCCGTATAAAGTACAGTAAATAAGGTCGGCGGCTCTCATCCTATATGTCTATTACAACAAACTCTGGCCAGTACGTGCTGAGTTCCCAACAAGAACAAAAACCATCAACTGGATGAATTGCCTTTTCTACAATATATGCTTCTTAGTTTATACTGACAAATGTATGTACATAATGGGTCTAGTGTTTATACCAATTTCGCAACCTTGATTATAATAGATGGCTTAACGATCGTTTATAAAACATGATAGATGGGATGACCACTTACCTATGTCAGTATAAACTAAGAATTGTATAGTGTAGAAAAGGCAATTGCCTTGATTATAGTAATTGTTATCACCGCCCGCGCAACCAATGTTCGTTTAAGTATATATGGATGGTTTTTTTGAGGAATAACTTCTGTAAATCAAATCTACGCCAATTCAAATGGCACAGGCAATATGTCGCAAAAAGTAAGGCTAAATGCCGGCTAATATGTGTGATGAAGAATAACTATATTTATGAAACAGATTTATACTATACATTTTGAAATAGGCTATTATATTCCCCAAATATATAGACCCAATTAAAATATTTCTTACTTTAAACAGATAATGCATGCATGTAATGAGGATTATGTTAAATAGAATGCACAAATTAAACGACGAATGCAACAATGCTTTAAATCAAGTTTGCGAGATTGAAGTAAACACCGACCCCATTGTATTTAACCAGTCTTCGAACAACATAACAAAACTACCGCCATGCAACAATGTTTCATGCACACGCGTACACACAATTCAATAGTATATGACCGACTCATAAGCGAATCTATTTTTGCTATTTAATCGCGAAGAAAGAAATTGCGAATTAAGGTTTCGCAATGCACATCTACTCTGCTATTATTGCGTAGCTGAAAGACTGACAATACGCCTCGGTTTCAGCTTCAATTTCAGAAATTGTGCCTTACAGTCAAATTGAAAATTGGCGAAAAGAATGTGGCCATATTTAGCTGTCCGTGATAACATTCCTGCCGCAAAATGAAGAGTCTATTAAATTGTTTAGCCGTGTTGTATAGAGAAATTTCTGCTTCAATACGCAGAATATTTCTTACATGCATTAATAATTATAAAAATTGGCTTAATACAAAATTGTACAAGTATACATTTAAATACTATCCATTGTTTTCCTCTATCAGAAATCAGTTATTGTTCCGTAGGAAATTAAATAAAAACATTGAATAGGTGAACGTAAATTCATTTGTGAATACTCCTGCTAGGATCTTGATAATTTTGTTTCGCTGTTAGCATAACTACACAGTAACTTAAACTACATGTCGTCTACACATGGCTTCGTAAATGAATCGATAATAGTTTGCTGAAATTTTATTACATATGTTGCAAATATGGACGGCTTCAGATTTGTAGGGGAAAGCTTTAAATCGTGTCTGCTTATGTCACAAGTTTTCTAATTGCATTCCATCTGCTCACTAATTTAGTGTCACATTATATATATATATATATATATATATATATATATATATATATATATATATAAATATAATTATATTTATTGTTAAAAAGAATATTTATATGTTGACTAATTATTCGTTGGTCTAAAGTTAGACAAACAATTAAGAAGTGAGTTGAGATCATTCATTAAATCAAGTTTGCGAGCTTGAAGTAAACACCAATCCTATTGAATTTTGACCAGTCACTAGGTTCGCAACACCTAATACATACTTGCATATTTGACCAGTTGTCGAACAACATAGCAAAACTACCGCCAGTCGCACGCACTGACGCGTTTCGACCTTCCATGTTCATCATCAGAATACGAAGACAAGCTGACCGTCGAGGACCACACCGCATTGCATATATCTGGAAAGCAAGACTATATATGCGGCTCTTGTTAAGGTCATGTTTGGCACATTTGCCGTTCTCTTACGCACCGTGCTGCGAGAAATTACGCAACATGTATGATAGGATTTCGTAATGCTCATAACTTCAATTAAAATAAACACGAAATTCTACATTTTATGCAATAATGAAAGCTGTGACATAATTCTTACGCCTAAATAGATGTGTACTCAAATCATCAACCACGTGGACATGCCAAACTAAGAGAACTCGTTGATTTCAATTGTTTACCTGAGCAGACGTGAAGCTGATGTACTGAATAGCCTCGTAGGGCAGACACGCAAGAAAATCCAACCAGAACCAGCCACGAAAGTAGTTTACTCGAATCACCTTCGCGTCGGCAATTACCTCGCCTCCAGGCCCGACGAATGACGTGTGGAAATTCAGCAGAATGTCCAGTACAAACAAGACGTCGATGCAAGCATCGGCCGCCACAAGACCGCGAGGCACACCCATCGATCTGGAGCCGGAATGAATTGACACGTCTGAGAGGATGAGGGTTTTTTTTAAAAAATAAGCAAGATGTTCTTCAGATGCAAATTTCATACCAAAATTTAAATCACGTGCTTCGCATTTTACACAACTAATTTAGGAATGCGATATTTTGCGTCATGTTTAATTCTATATTCGCAGAGGTTTAAATAAAATGAACTGCCGTAAAAATGAAATAGTTCTCAGACTTGATGTAAACTCCAATCTAAATCTATTATCAATTCTAGAAGCGGGCAAAACTCAAATCAATTACCTGGACTGACGCATTTTGAATTTATCATGACGTTAACAGAATGCAACGACAAAATGACTAACAAGAATTAATTAGTTACATATATATTTTTTTAAATTTATTTATTTGTTTATAAACGTGCCCCTGTTCGAACCCCTTCACGGAAAATTCTGCAGGAAACTTGAAGAGATCCCAATAAAGACGAAACCGGTCTACCAGATGAGTTAACTTTACTAACTGATGCGGTGTTTGGTTTATACAGAAAAAAAAATTAAAGTCCTGACATAACAACTCAATTGATTGCAACATCTACAAATAGCATGGTGTCTATTGCATAATAACAGATCAGGTCTTAAGAGATTCCAAATCGGCTCCACCTGATAAGTTGACACATAAGTCAAAATTACGTGTAGTATGCTAACGAGTGGCGCAGTGGATTGTCACGGGGCTCCGAAGCAAATGTGCCTCGTCTCGTGGCTCTTCCTAGTCAAGATCTGGACAGTTTTTGAAAAGTCTCAAAGTGAACGAATCTAAACTACTGAATGAATTAAACAGTCAATGATGACGCGGGTGGTGATAAAAATACTTTAAATCGGGTTTGCGAGCTTGAAGTAAACACCAATCCCATTGTATTTAACCAGTCCTCGAACAACATAACAAAACTACCGCCAGCCGCAACGCACTGACGCGTTTCGTCCTTCCATGATCATCATCAGAGTACGACGGCAAACTGACTATCGAGGATCAAACCGTATTGAATATATATGGAAATCAAATTTAGATATGCGGCTCTCACATCTAGCAGTCTCGGATACATGGAACTTGACTTGAAATGTCGGCTACACAATTTCTATGCAATCATGAACATTAAGTGCTTGCAACTTTCGCCACACATACATATATAGGCAATAGAATTTAACAATAATTTATTGGGCGGTTGGTGGTAACAATTCTTTAAATGAGGTTTGCGAGCTTGAAGTAAACACCAATCCCATTGTATTTAACCAGTCCTCGAACAACATAACAAAACTACCGCCAGCCGCAACGCACTGACGCGTTTCGTCCTTCCATGATCATCATCAGAGTACGACGGCAAACTGACTATCGAGGATCAAACCGTATTGAATATATATGGAAATCAAATTTAGATATGCGGCTCTCACATCTAGCAGTCTCGGATACATGGAACTTGACTTGAAATGTCGGCTACACAATTTCTATGCAATAATGAACATTAAATTTTTGCAACTTTCGCCACACATACATATATAGGCAATACAATTTAACAATAATTGTTTGCGCGGGTGGTGGTAACAATTCTGTAAATCAAGTTTGCGAGCTTGAAGTAAGCACCAATCCCATTGATCCTCGATAGTCAGTTTGCGTCGTACTCTGATGATGATCAATGTGGGTCGAAACGCGTCAGTGCGTTGCGACTGGCGGTAGTTTTGTTATGTTGTTCGACGACTGGTTAAATACAATGGGATTGGTGTTTAATTCAAGTTTGAAAACTTGATTTAAAGCATTGTTACCACAACCCGCGCAATCAATTATTGTTAAACATAAAATTAACAAGAATGTCAACAAAATTGCGTAAGCCAGTCTGTGCAATGTTCCCCAACTTGCTTTATAATACCGGTAGCTTTGTTTACGTTCTGCCAGCCTTGATATTGTAAATAATACGTATTAAATAGTCGGCCACATTGTGAATATTGCGAGATTGAAGGATACACCGCGGGATAGGATAGTCTTGTTATTTAAATAATAGTATGAATTACCGTTTCCTTGTTTGGCGCCAGAAGGTGTTTGCATCCACTGTCCACCCAATTATTACAGATATTACACCATTTTCTTTCGGAAGTCTTTTTCAATAGAAAGCACATCACAAAAACAATTTGATGTTCAATATGTCATGTAGGGTGAAGTTGGAATTACTTGATATTTATATATATTCAAACTAATAATACGATATTATAAAGTTGCTCACTAGCGATTTCTAAATAGTTTTAAATGCATTAGCAAAATTTCGTATTTGCGTTTTGTATTAATATATATTTTACATTTAAAATAATTTTAAATATCCTAATTGCCGTGCCTTACAACTCTAATAGCAAACAAGGTCAACATTTTCAATTCTTTCTCAGTTTTGGCTAATATAAAATGAGAAAAACACCTGTAATACGAAGTATCATCACCATCGTCATCATCAAACTCATTAATGGCGAACCATACAAAATAAGTAAGAAACAGGTAAATATCGTTTTCGCCAACTAGTTAGCAATTAATAAACAGCTCAGTAAACATGCGTCAATCCCTACAATCTTTAAAATGGCATTTTATCATTAAGAAGGTTAAAATAATGAACTTACTACTCCACTAGATGCAATGAGAATCAGAAATATGCGAATGGTTTACCACTTACAATACTTTAATGAAGAAATACGCGTATATGACACTTTCTACCTTCTAATTGCACAACTAAAATAATTTTATTTGAGGAGATGACATATAGAACTTTGAAGTAAAATAAAAGATCTAATGTTTTGGCATATTTTTATAAAAGCAACGAAATTTTAAGTATATTTATGATTTGAATGTCTTTAATAAATACTAAATTATAAGTTGATTAAATTTGTTCTATGTTCGACTATATTTATTAAAAAAGTGTTGAACATCGTTTAAAGAAAGCGGTAAAATGTAAATTATTATAAATAAATTTGTGCGATAATGAGTATAGCAGAATTACTTGATTCATGTTTTGACAAACACGAGTTTATACCCATTTTGTCTTTTCAAAAGGAAACTTTTTTTTAAATATTTCCTATTGGCTTCCTCTTTACACATCTCACCATCCAAACTAAAGAAAAAATAATAAGGGTAAGGGTTGTCGAATTTTTTTTCATTTAAAATAGAGGCTGAAAATATCTATCGCTATTTGAATTATGTACCAGGTAAGAAATTGCCTAGTAACTAACAGCAAACCAAGATCAACTGAGTCGCAACGCTTTCAATGTTTTACACGACAATTATTTTTGTTTATTTTATTTTATTTGTTACAGAGGGTAAGAAAATTTTGAATCGGCAAGGGCATGTAAACGGTGGCACGCCGTCACGAGTTCTCCGACCACGTGAAGGAGATCGCCTTATACTGCATATTAAGGATTTGAATCTCGTGACACCTGACAAATGGGGCACTTGCCAGTTAACTGCATTTTTACAACAGGTATGTATTTGTGCATTCACTTCATGTTCTATCGAGTGTAATATGCTATTTTAACATTTATTATTTGCTCCAAATATTCCATAGAGTAATGGAGAAAGACGAATAAATATATATCCTTGGTTGCCACAATCTAGCTTATGTGTACCAATTTACAAAGCATGGTATTTGGAACATGGCATATACACCGAAATCAGCTTGACCAAATGGTGTAATCACATAATTTCTGCGCATGAGCAGGTAATTCGTCACCAAATAGTTAAATATTTAGTCAATTTCTAAGAATAGATGATTGCTCGTTCCAATTGTTGCATGTTATATGGCAATATATGAAAGAAATTTAAAGTCACAATACCTGCCTATAATGATGAGTAGCCAGTTACTACGGAATGTGTGTGTTATTCAAATTAAAACTTGTGGTTAGACTAAATTTGACATACCCTTCTGTCCTTATATACACAAAATAGTTACAGGTTGCGTCATGCCTGAAATGTTCTTGGTTGAATATACATTTTAGTTTAAGAAAACTTTAGTACTTTGTAATCGAAAATGGGCTAATTACATCGGCACGCCTATTTAACTGCATTGTGCTACGATGAGGCCAAAAGTTCTGTTTATTTAGCCATTTCCACGATTGAAAAGAAGTCAAATTATTACAACTCGCTGTATTTTTAACGAAAATAATTTGACTATCTTTGACTGATTATTTGTGCTCAGTGCCTAAACATTTTATTCATTCGTACACGCACACAAAATGCTATAACAAAAGTTAAGAGCCAGTTGTTAATATTGCTGTTGGCACATCTGAATACAATAAAACCTTTGCACAACCTTCATTTAAAATTCATTCAAATTAAGGTTGCGATCTTGATACAAACACCAATCCAATTATATAATAGATTTCACATTGTAAACTAAGCATTGTTCGTTGTAGCAAATGCAATTCTTTGAGTAGAACGGTTTAGTCTTTATTTAAGCTCAGAATACAAAATAAAATTTTTATTGGTCGTAACGTAAGTTGTATTTATTATGTTTATCATAAAAATATGAAGACAAATATTTATCTTATAGATTATGAGCTGCATGGAATATGTTGTTCATCTAATTAATGCGTCGGAAAATACTGGGCACGATTCAGAATAAAAACTAGTTAGGTATTATTTATTTAAATCAATTAAATGATCCTGATATAAAATCCAATCCAATTTATATATATATATATATATATATATATACACTTGTCGGTATAAGTTAAACATTTTATAACGTAGAAAAGGAAATTCATCCAGCAAGCCTGTTTCATCCTTATTGGGAACTCTGTACACACTGTCCAGTATTTGCCGCGGACAGGGCCCTGACCTCAGTACTTACTTTACTTTACTTTACTGCGGCTGACTCCTTTTGGAGGATAAGCCGGCTCCAATTTCATGGAGTTTCTGACCTCAGTACGTCTACATTTTAATCGGTTTCTCAGACCACTGAGCCACCCAATTGGACCGATGACGGATAGAATTTCAGTATAAATAATTCTTAAATAATATGCAGTTAAATAAATATAGCGCGATATTTTCCTACTTCATCATTTCATTGTTCTTTTTTGTATTGATTTGTAATAAAGCTTCAATAAACAATCTATTTTGTATTTAATTCCACATGTTTAACTTTTCAACATAATTAATATTCACACAAAAAATGGAAACCTATAGAAAGTGTGAATTATGTAAAATATTAACTTTATTTGTACAATTCAAATTTGGAATCCTATTTTTTTCTTAGCTAAAATGAAGATTGTCATATTTTAGTTTCAGGTACGATTATCAAAGGTAACTATGCAATTTTATGTTCCATTGGGATTACTTTTTTCCGGTAAAACAGTTTGTTCATTTATAAATGTTTAAATAATGGCAGATCGGTTTAATTTTTACCTAATTTTTAAATTGTCGCCACCATGAGTCGTGCAATGTTTATACACAAACATTTAAGTGGTGCAAATATGATATAGCATTAAACTTCCTAACTAAAAAATTCATCGCTTAGATACATCAATAATAGATGAATTCCTGTTCAAATCCTGCCACCTCAGGCTTGGCGGTAAATCCATGCACATATTCAAAAATAACTAACTTTTTTTTATTTTGCTCACTTTTGATTACTTACTCTGGCACGATTTCACTAATGTTCTATCTAATAACTTGTCCACCTCCCTGTCCACCTGGGTCATATTTTTTTGTATCATTTCACACGGTAGGCATATAACAATAAGTGTGACACGTGTATAGGGTAAATTAACATCCAGTCACTGAAGCTTCACTTAGATGGATGTACATGCGTATGCAATTATATTGAACTAAATAGTTGTCAGTTATGCACGCACAAGCAAGTATGCATACACACGACTTGTGCCTTTTTAATGAAACTTCATTAGCTATTGTGAGATTTGACGGTCATAATAAGTAAAAATGGAACGGTTTTAATGTAATGTCACTTGTTTTATTAGTTTTTCTTTACAAAATGTGGACTGATAAAGGGACCAGAAAATAAGTTCCGAAAATTTTTAATTAAAAATATAAACTGGTAACAAGCTTGTGTTGGCCACAACACAGATCAAATAATCACGCCATAACCAGTATTTTTAAAAGAGTATTTAGTTTATACTTCAAGCCAAACAAAAGTTGACAACATTAAAAATCTTATTTATCTCACTTTCACTGACAGTCTCGAAAATTGGTTCGCCCATAAATCATTGCAACTCTGGTAATCTAGCATCAGTACCTTAGATAGACAGCAGTTTTTTGTGCGACAAGTAAAAAACGGGGTTGGTTTATATCCCTAAGTAACAAACTTTATAGAAATAAATAAAGTCAAAACTTATAAGTTTGTGTAAGTTATAGTTTTTCTATGTTATCATACTCATTTTTTTATGAAGTTTACGTGCGACACTTCAGCATTGATTATGTTCTGAAAGTTTGCATCGGAACCACCGTTTTAAATGAAAATTCCAAATTAAAACTTTACTGATCCTAAAAATTTCCCATTAACACCAACGGAATTCTTTAACGCGAAAGTACAGTAAATCTATGTAACTATAGATATGGAAGCTTACTTTTGTTTTTTTCTGAATTCATTAATGAACGTACGGGCATTCGACCACGAACTTTATATCAAACTCGTAATTTTGATTTAAATAATTTTTATCACAACCCGCGCAATTAATATTTGGTTAATTGCATGTATCTTCAACATTATACTAAATTTACAGGTAGTGTGTTATCTGCACTGTAATGACAGATTGCGGACGACTAATTGGAGCTTCAGATCCATAGATATGCAACATAGGCTCCGCCAGAAGGAAATACTATCCAAATTGTGTACCCTATTGGCGAAGTGGATGGAGTCACGTCTCCGAAGTAATTGTTTCCCTTTTTGATCTCAATCACGGAAAAATTCTGGACAGCATTCGCCGAGTTCCAAATAAGGACGAAACCGGTCTAATTGATGAATTTTCGATACGTCTTTATACGAGGCTTAGTTTATACTGATATATATAATATATATATATATATATATATATATATATATATATATATATAACTGGATTGGTGTTAACATGGGGTTCGCAATCTTTATTTAGATTACTTTTATCACCCCCCGCGCAAACTAAAATTGTATAATTCTGTTGTAAATATGCTGTTATTTCTCAAAAAATGCACACAAACGCACTCCAACCTTAAATAGCTTCTTGCTTATCGTGGCTATTACGATCCGCAAACTCTTGAGTTTATTGGTGTTGAAGGTATTCAGATCGTAGTCAGCTTTACGACTAAGCAGAGTCAGGACTCATTGCATTCAGGTCGGTATGCACTGTGCTCTCGCTTGATGTCTAGCCTCCGCCTGACCGTGATCGATCACCAACCTTGCGAGCAGTTGACCTCTATCTATGCTGGACTATTGACGGCAGTAATGGTTCGTGTTGTGACAACAAACAACGAGCAGAACTATTCTAGCCACATTGACTATAGACGTGATTCCCACGACTTATCTGCTGTCCGGGGTTCAAAAGAGTAAGCAATTTTTATTTTTTCTGCAGAAATATTATTAAAAGTTCAGTAAAGAAGTGCATGGTAATTGTAATCTAAACTGTAAAAGTTTATTTTATTGGCCATTATGTTAAAGAATTTGCTTCATAAACATGTTATTTGCGAAAATCGACGTCTGATGTACAACAATATATATATATATATATATATATATATATATATATATATATATATATTCGTAATTAAATTATATACGTTTAAGTAGCTGTGACCACTCACATGTACCTAAGAAATATGGATGCTTACCATCCTGTTGTTTAGACATTCAGGAATAGGTTTATTAAAAAAAGTGTCAATTGTTTTATAATTTCGTATCAAGCTATTGATATTTAAAAGTTATTTCGTTTTGTAAACTTATTTTTTATATTACAATGTTACCTGTTCATGTCCAAATATGTGTATATTGTTAAACCCTGACAAGTTAATTAAAATATTGTAAGCAATCTAAAGATTTAATTCATTGTTGACTTGAAGAAAGGTAAACGCTATCTTATCTGGAGATCTTATTTTAAATATTTTTAAAGTTGAATTACTTGTAATACAATCAATAAGTCAATACACATAAGAAAGGTTTGCAATGCTATGATTTAACAATGCGAGCTGCAATGTATTTATGTCGATATATTGTTAATTTTTTATTAAACGAACATTGGTTGAGCGGGCGGTGATAACAATTACCTTTGTTCAAGGTTACGAATTTTATATAAACACCTGATCCGATATGTACATACATTTGTCAGTATAATCTAAGCATTGTATAATGTAGAAAATACAATTCATCCAGTAGACCGGCTCGTCTCTATTGGGAACTCATTTACAGAATTTGCCGCGGACAGGGCTCGAACCTGGGCGCGTCTGCTTCGGAAGCTGGTGCCCTAACTACTGAAACTCGTCACCACACACTTCACACAATTTTCATTTAGATACCAATTAATGTCTCTTGGTTAGCCTTTCCTTACGGAGAGGCTATATAGCATTTATTGAGCCCGAAAAGTTCCAACTAGCCATCCTCCATCTGTCATTATCAAATAGGTACGAGGTTCCATTGGGAAGTGAAATTGAAATGAAC
This sequence comes from Eudiplozoon nipponicum, assembly GCA_029291075.1. NCBI lineage: Eukaryota > Metazoa > Platyhelminthes > Monogenea > Mazocraeidea > Diplozoidae > Eudiplozoon > Eudiplozoon nipponicum. The sequence goes on along the minus strand of JAQBSW010000883.1, from coordinate 33,599 downwards.
ATTTATATAATTAAACGAACATTGGTTGAGTAGACGGCGATAAAACGACTTTTAGTCAAAGTTGCGAAATTGATATAACCACCTGACCATTTATGTACATACGTTTGTCAGTATAAATTAAGTATTGTATGGTGTGGAAAAGGCAATTCATCAAGTAGACCAGTTTCATCATTAGTGGGAACTCATCACGTTCTGTCCAGAATTTGCCGCAGACAGAGCTCGAAACTGGGCACGTCTGCTTGGGAATCTGGTACTAAACACAATTTTGCAGCTATATGCCAACTAATGTTCACAACTAATAATAAAATTTAAAATTTTGAATATAAATAATTTGCTTTTCTTGCGTAAGTTATTTTAATTGAATGAAGATTGTTTTTGCGAACCTGGATTAATTGAAATTACCTGATCTGTGTTTTGACTTACGCAGCGTCAATTGTTCCAGTAGTTTTCTTTTGATAAGATATTTCGGCTAAACTAATCGATAGCCTTCGTCAAACGCAATTTACCTCAAACGTTTAACAAACGAAACTAATGAAGCAAGCGCGTTATTTCCTCTAGCCATAATATTTATATTTCAAACCTTTAATTAGATATTCACGTGTCACATATTTCGAAAACAGAAAACTACTGGCAAAATGAAAGCTGCGTTAGTCAAAACGCAGATCAGTTAATTTCAAAGTTATTTAAATTATTGGAATTTTTTGAAAATTTCCTCTGTCCCATTCTGCTTAGGGTCCAACAACTACCTGACTGGGCATCTCCCGCAAAACTACACAATCTGGCCAGCATTATGGTTCAAATATTAAGTGAACTACAAGGCATGAACTCAGCAGGTCTTCCACAAAATAATGCATCTCACGTAGACTCATGTGATGATGGGTCGCAGAAGACGCGTCGTTCGATTCGGCATAATGTTGACATTGATGGTGAAACATTTTTGTGCTCAGAAGGCCAACCTTGCAGCGATGTAGCTGTTGTATTCTCAGCACGACACCTAACAAACTGGGTGGCAGGCCTACTGCGATACGATGCGCAACTGACGGAGTCGGCAACTCGTTTTTGGGCTGCCGTTGGTTACGAAGCAAGGCGAACTTTTCGCGATTGTCTGCCAAGTAAGTTAATAACAAATCTTGATTCAAGTCAATTTATACAACCGTTTAAACAAAAAAGGCGGTTTTCATTCACAAGCATAAAAAACTTCCGTTTCAGACTATATTTTTGTAAGTTTGCTTATGGATTTCTTAGTGTTTTTTTATACAAATATTGTGAAAGTGTTTATTTAAACATATATTTGTTGTGAATTCGAAAAAATATCCTAGGAGCAATAAGTTATCTACTAATTAAACGGGGATACTAGACTGTTAGCAGAATGCTTTCACATTCGCTCCTGAAACATATTTCAGATAAGTTTCCATTTAAATAAACAGTTTGGTAGATGAAATTTCTTTACTTTCTTATTCATATTTACAAACAATGTTGATATCTACATACGACTTTAATAAGCGACAAAAAGACAAGATACCAGATTTTCGGTCAGTAATAAAAAATGAGATCATTTTTATTAAAACGGAATAATATTCCCTTTTGATGTTGGTTCCGATATAGAAAAGATATTTCGTGGAAATGAATTATTAATTAATTAAGAGTACGTTGACTGAAGATAATCAAGGGAATATATTACGAAATTAAAAATTAAATTAATTTTAGTTTTCACAGATCCACATTTATTTTTTTCGTTTTCTCTTAATTAAATGTTAGCTAATGTTTATATACATTTCTGTGCTGGCGGAATTCATTTTCATCGTATAGCTTAATCTAGTCTGAGGTAGTGTTACCCTTATATCACTTTAGATAGCGCTTCCATATTTTTATGTGTGCGTGCATAAACGATCATTCCACGTATGTTTTCGTTTATTTTCAAATTTTCCGTTTTTATTTATCACTGGTCTATTAAAAAAGATTTCGGCATATTTATTTATATTATTGATGGCATTTGATAAGCTGCTTCTCCCAATTATTGCCTAATTGAGGGCCACGTTTGGTTGGATACCAAAATAGGATTTCTAGTTGTAGCATTCGTAACAAGTCTAACGCGATCTTTTGTTTATCAAGCAAGTGTACATTAACGTGGGATGCGTATTCTATATGCATATTGGTATCAATTTCTTTAACTTCGCCTAATGAATAACGGAAAGCGTTTTAAATGGAATATGTATGCTTTCATATCAATATGTTAAAAAAAAAGATATTAATTTGGACTGTGCGGGGCATATCTGAATTTGTTTATGTGGTGTATTAAACTATTCTATTTCGTCGTATATTTTTTTCTGTTCAAGAAGTAAAATTAATTTTACTAACTTAAAAATGGCGAGAAAATCCAACATTTCACTTTCCACAAAGGAAGTAAGGCCGACGCGTATTAATTCTGTCGCACATTAAACCGCATTTTTTATGTTTGTTACCAATTGATACCCATTTATTGCGTTAGTGGTTGACACCGGTGTAGCAATATCATTAGTAAAATTTCAGTTTCCAATTATGCATAAGGTGTTACGTACCTAATAACAAATTAGTTTAAATATGTCCAGAAGGATATACCAAAGAGAGCATGAACGGAACGTATAATCTCGTGCACATTTATAGAACTATATTTTAATCTAACATTACATTTAGTCATTCTGTTCTGTTAACACCAATGTTAATTTAGGTTAATCAATTAACTTACCTAAAAGAAGCTTTTTTATTTGACAACCGTTGATCAAACGTAATTTTTGGATACATCAGAAGGCTGACCATTGTCTGTTGTCAGTGTGACTTTAAGGCGATAGTCAAACATGAACTCAGGCTATTGATGACTCGTGATACATTATGCTTACATGATAAAATTAACTATCACTGGTTAAAACACACAAGCATTTTCTGTGTCACGTTTAGTATGCGATTCTTCACGCGCAAATTTTAACTTTAAAAATTTAGTCTTTAACAAATCGCAGACAATCTATTTTTCATAATTAGACATTTCATATAGTGCACGCATATTTTCTGTGTCAATCATTTAAGCCATTTTTTATCAGTTTAATTTAGACATTATAATATTAAGCACGTTTAATTAACAACACCATATTAACTTGTTCAATAAACCTTTTTTTACGATATGTTTTTATTTTCTTGTTATATTTTTACACAAACGTATTGATGCAGACAAAATTAACAACGGCAAGTAGCCTTCAGACTAGGCAAGGCTTGTTCGCACTACGGACAACCTTCTAGCCAGAGGGTCTGTTAGATTGGTGACCGCGCCAGGGAATCATTTTGCTGTGTTGTATATATGTATATATATATATATATATATATATATAAATTATCAGCTTTAAGCCTAAAGGTGTACAAGTTATTAACTACAATTTCGACTTGTTTCGTCTTTATAGGGTTCGCTTCATGCACCGTACAGAATTGCCACAGACGCCGTTTGATCCAGAATATATTTGCCTCAATGTCGCATAACTCGTTCCATGCACTATGCAAGTTACGCTCTGAATGAAGTTTTTCGTTAAATACCAAGTTACCTATTTGGTCAGTCATTTAATCGATTGAATTCTTTATCGCGTTGACTTTCACCTAAATCTCCAACTAGATATCCTATGATCTGTAACTATACAATAGACAAAATAATACCTAGAAAGGTCATATTTAATTGAAATTATATGGCAAGATTTTGATCATATATACGCTATCATTATAAACTTAGCATTCTTTGACTTAGCAAAGTAGATGCACCAAGTAGACTGATTTAGACCTTGTTCGAACAGTTTTGCTATGTTTTTCGACTGGTTAAATATAAATTGGAAAGCAAAACAACATAGAAATATGTGAAAAATAGAGAGAGTGTGAAAAACGGAAACCAATCAATTGCGTGCGTCACAGCCAGTTCAAGCTCAAAACCTGTACATGCCACTTCTGCTTGCATAAATCCGGCTGCAATTTGTTTATTCATAAGGCTTCGTATGTGGCTAGCTCCCTTTTGTTTTTGCATTTAGTAATTACTTTGAATGCTACGTCTGGAGAACAAACGTGCGATGTTTCGATGATGTGTTGCGCAATAGCAGACGTGTATTCACCATTTGATTTAAAACAGGCGTTTAAGTTGCAATTCTTTAAATCAAGTTTGCGAGCTTGAAGTAAACACCAATCTCATTGTATTTAACCAGTCTTCGAAAACATACCAAAACTCCACCGACAGCCGCAACGCACTGACGCGTTTCGACCTTCCATGATCATCATCAGAGTACGACGGCAAACTGACTCATCGAGGATCAAACCGCATTGAATATATATGGAAATCAAAGTTAGATATGCGTCTTCTTCACCTCTAGCAGTCTCGCTACATTGAACTTGACTGGAAATGTCGGCTGCACAATTTCTATGCAGTCACGAACATTAACTGTTTGCAGCTTTCGCCACATATACATATATAGGCAATACAATTTAACAATAATTGATTGCGCGGGTGGTGGTAACAATTCCTTAAATCAAGTTTGCGAACTTGAAGTAAACACCAATACCATTGTTTAAGTTACAATGTTCTCTCATTCGAGTGATTAACCGTCTGGTCGATCGGCCTGCGTAAGTTGATCGACAACTTGCTCATGTATATTGGTAAATTATATTTGATATCGATATTAACGGCTGTTTCTCTTTGATTGCTGGTAAAGGCAAGTGTGTTACCCTAAATAACACTCGTAGTTTGGCTGCATTAAATGTGCGTGTTAATGCTGCTTCAACTTTCTTTTGTGCTCATTCGGGAAACTGCATCCCCTTAAATGGGATGTTTAGGTAGACTGTTTTCTTTTCTGGCCCGTAATACTTCTGTTTCTGTTTAATTCCCCTTTTAATAATTGATTCAATTAATTGTCTGGGATAGCCATTAGACATTAAATCGTTAATTGCTTTATTATATTCATTTTCTTTAGAATCTTGACTAACCAACCTCGTCAATTCTTGCAAAGCAACCACGAACTGTTGATAATTTATATTGAAATGGCACAAAACTGCTGTAATGCAAATAGTGTGCAGACCATGTTGGTTTATGGTAAATTTTTCTGTTTAATTTACCATTAGTTTCTTTCTTTAATAGTACATCTAGGAAAGGCAAACAATCATCTTTCTCGTGGGCTGAGGTGAAGCCGATATTCCTATGTGCTTTGTTGAAACTTTGAAGCAATGTTCGTGATTGCAACCTGTTCTTAAGAAGAAGAAATATGTCATCCACGTGAAGTATATATTGAGCACATTTACTTATGTCACTCTTTAATGTTGTGTTTTATAGGTGCCCTAGAAAAATCGCAGCCAACACTGGAGATATGGGGTTTCTCATTGCCACACCATCTGCTTGTTTCTAGATGCTTCCATTAAAACGAAACCGTACGTCTTTCGTGCATCAGTCGCTCGATTATTTTGTGGCTTATTATTTACGTATATTCAAGTGTTCGTGTATGTTCATGGTTATTGGGGTTTCATGTTGATAGGTTGAAGCAAATATGAGATCATGTCGCCTTTAGCGAAATAACACTGCAAGTACATTTAAAAAATTATTTTGACAATAATGTTAATTTGGCCGAAATTTAACATATTTTGCACATCAATTTTTCAACACAGGTGCGTCCGCTAGAAGTAAATTTGACGATGTATTTGCAAGCCTACTGCATGATCTAGGAAAAATTATGCCTGGTTTAGGCGATGACAGTAATGAACATATAAGGAGCGAGCATCGCTTTTATAGCAAATCAAGATCTCGAGGCAATGAAGTGGATCGAATAACAGCATGTCTTTCAATGGCAACGGGTGATTGGAACGCCTTGCATGATATTTCTGAGGAGCAAGAAAATACTTTTGATAAAGAAGACGAAATTGAAGCAGGTAACAGTTGGTTCGTCACATGGACAGCTATGAATGCCCAACCAATTGGTAGTCCAATGCCAATGACCGGTCGACCATTGGGCTACATATCACATCGGAATTTCAAAAATTTGGTGAGCACAGTTAACCATACTGTCAAATCTATCTATCAACTTTTATGTTCGTCTTTTCGCTCATAATTTTATTTTTAGGTCGTACGTAAATACAAAATTTTATGAGAGGGTGAAAATAATGCAACCAGAGTCCCGGCTTGCCAAAATCTTGCAAAATATTAATTTTTACATACTCATGGCATTTATTTTACCTTTTAGACTCGAGGTTTATTTGCGCCTACTTCAAGGGAGGTTAGACACATCGTTGGTTTACTTATGTGTGCATAAATGACGAAATTCTTTTTTCTCCTCTTTACCGCTAGAGCTGGTTTATCTGGTTCACCTTAGATGAAAATAATAAAATTAAGTTTAAATTATGATTCAGATTACAAATCAACTGCTATATACCGATTGACGCTGCTTTTTTGTCACATGACACTTATGCAGGTGTAAGATAGATAATGAGAGAATGAGGAAGGCGCCTAAAAATTGGTTATAGTAAATGTTCGATTTTCAATTTATTTGAGGAACCAAATGCCACTTTAAACACATATTTAACTCTGATTTCGATTGAGCAAATTTTAAGTTCATTTTATATAATTTAGTTCTTATGAACAGGGCTCTATTAATCGGTGGAACAAAAAAATTTCGGTACAATGTTCTTAGTTTACTCGTCAGTTCCTTGTGCCACGATAATTATTCTGATTTGATTAAGCACAGTAATACCGTTTCCTCTTAAGACCATATTTTCTAAATTCACTTCATGTTGTTGTACTGGATAATTTATAAATAGGCTGAAAAACATATTTAAATTCTCGTGCTTGCCCAAAATGTTTCAAATTTATTAGCAAGTAAATGGCGGCAAATATTTTAAGCTTATTCTTAAAAAGAAATACTGATAAATAAACACAAAGGAATTGGATCTATTATTACTAAAATTCACTCATTGCAGCTGAATATTGGACATTTTTCTTATATTAAATCAGTATATTGAGAATCGCGTGCGTTCGTGTGTTTGCTTATTTCAATAGTGCGTTTTTGCATGCTCGTATGCATTTTTTATATACGTAGACGTTCTCGCGCGCGCATGTGTGTGTATTTTATTGGGTGCTTTTTTTTCACGAGTGTAAGTATGCGTGTAGACGTTACAATGTAAATAGAATCCTGCTTGCGATACTGAATGAGCGTTAAACAAAATCCGTCTAGGATTGTTTCCAAAGTAATCCCAACTCAGTATATATTTATGAGCTACAGAAGGAGCTAAACATTTATGTCAGGATGATGATGAAGCAATAAGCTTATTTAAAATGTAATATGAAATTAGTTAAAACAATTTAACAATAATTGATTGCGCGGATGGTGGTAAAAATTCTTTAAATCAAGTTTGCGAGCTTGAAGTAAACACCAATCCCATTGTATTTTACCAGTCATCGAACAACATAACAAAACTACCGCCAGCCGCAACGCACTGACGCGTTTCGACCTTCCATGATCATCATCAGAATACGACGGCAAACTGACTATCGAGGATCAAACCGCAATGAATATATATGGAAATCAAATTTAGATATGCAGTTCTCACCTCTAGCAGTCTCGCATACATTGAACTTGATTGGAAATGTTGGCTGCACAATTTCGATGCAGTCACGAACATTAACTGTTTGCAGTTTTCGCCACATATACATATATAGGCAATAAAATTTAACAATAATTGATTGCACGGGTGGTATGCGAGACTGCTAGTGGTGAGAGCCGCATATCTAAATTTTATTTCCATCTATATTCAATGCGGTTTGATCCTTGGTAGTCAGTTTGCCGTCGTACTCTGATGATGATCATGAAAGTTCTAAACGTGTCTCTGCGTTGCGCCTGGCGGTAGTTTTGTTATGTTGTTCGATGAATGGTTAAATACAATGGGATTGGTGTTTACTTGAAGCTGGCAAACTTGATTTAAAGAATGAAATTAGTCAACCTGTATTGTCATGTATACATTTCAGTTCATCCAGTTTTGTGTATGTGTAATTTAAATTGAGAAAAAAATTATGAAAGTGTTAATTAATTAAAAAGCAGGAACGTAACACGGTTAAAAAAGGCCATTTTCTTATCGTCAAATCACAACTCAACTTTAATATATAGTATTTTATAGTCTTTTTTAAAGGAAGATAAAAGTTTGATTGGACATCCATTATAAAATAAAAACATGGAGCAGATAATGTACGCACAAAAGCGCGCGAAATAAAAAACAATTCAAAAGGTTATATCCAAATTGTTTACGAACTTTTGCTCATTTGGCTGTGAATTAATGATGTTGCCTAAAAAAGCCTTCGCTGTGCAGAATTTCTCTTCGTTTTTCGCTTTAAATAAAGCCTAGTAATCCGCCTGATTTGGAATGTGATTTTTGTAAATAATATGTTCAATTGTTGTGGCAACGTTCTCCCCCATGCTAGCTATGCTTAGTATAAAATGCTCTGGCACTCGCTTCTTTGGTAATTGACTATTCCGGCCTTCATAGTACGCATAACAGTTATGAATTTTGTAAAATATGCCATGTTAAAATGTTCGATTGCAGGAAGTTTATCCTTTACATGTATGTTAATCGGGTGTATTGTTGTTTAAACAAACATAAATTTTGTTTTACGTATACGAGTAGTCACTGCTTTTTTTTTAATCTTTCGAGTATATATTTCGAATGGTACGTCTCCTCTAAAGGGCATAGTCACATAAATCACCTTTATGTTTGGTTTAGCTTCATTGCTTTTTCGTCGTTGGTTTTGCTCCATGATTATGTCAACACGTTCTTTGGTATACCCGTTTTCTACGAAAATTTGTTTCAGCTTCGCCAGTTCTTGACATTATAATTCTTCAGACACATTTTCTTTATTCGTTAGGTCGAACTGCGTATAAATTTCTATTTTGGGAAATCAGAACAGCGCTGCGGTAACAGATGAACTGTCCAGTCCATGCCTGCCATTGTTATATTTTCCATTGTAGAGAGCGATCTTCCAGTCTTATTGGTAATAAGACAAGCAAATGCATTGCGTTTATTGGTTTTGCGCTCGCAAGTTAAATTAATGTGATGGCTTCTTTTACTAAAATTTTAGGCATCTCATCTGTTTCGACTCTTTCATTTATGATTATAAATGCATCGTCAACATAACTCAGGTATGCGTAGCAGTATTATTGAATAAGTGGTTTTAGATATGATATTTCTAGATGGAGCATATTGACTTCCTTACGAAATGCCTATCACCACTCCACTGATTTGCTTGAACTATTGAAAATTGAATATAAATTGAACAACGTTAGTGTACATTCTGAGGAGAAGTTTGTGATGATAAATGGGAATGAGTAGGAATCGGTGATTCCTTTTGATGAATGTATAAAGGAAAGCGATGGTCATATCAACAGGGATGCTTTTAAATTGATTTCAGATATAGAGGTAAATTATTTTTTATTCTTCAACTTGTTTGATTTTATTTCATTTGAAATATCATAAGCATTGCGACCGGTATTTTTGTTAAATTGTGATTTGTATTGCTCGTGGGAGTACTTTTATTTATCCCGCCTGTTTTGGCTCTGTAATTTACATTTTTGGACTTAATGGCGGCAAGTTGTTCGTTCTGATTATTTTGTGCACTTTCGGCATGCCGTAAATTCTGGCCGTGCGTATGCCCTCTTATTTTGCTGCTTTGAGACAACGCATGATGTTATCGATTGCATTATAATCCATATCGCCGATGATTTTTTGGATTTCTTTTTACACGCATTTATAATCGCACGCCATATTGAAACCTCGCTTGTCTCCTTTTCTGCCTGACATAGCTTGAATTTCTATTCATTAGAGGGAACACTACCTAATTGATTTATGTAGTCGCTGGTATTCATAAGAACAATACCCTAGATTTGTCTGGCTTCATTATTTCAATTCCGTTTTTGAGTCACAATTCTTTGAGTCCTTCAATGTGCTCTCTCTTTATTAAAATGAATCACTTGTGGCTTGCATAAAAATGTTCAAATGCAAAATATATTTCAGCTTTTCGAAAATTTGATTACCTAGCATAGCAGTTATTAAAGTGAATTTGAGATCTGGAAAAATACAATGACCTTCTTATATGTGTATTTTATTCCTGCTTTATAATAAATATATTCTTCCACACTTGATTTGTTACTCAATTGTAATTACTAATCTATGTTGTTCTATTTATCAAAATACCTTCACAGGTGGAGCAGGGACTAAATCGACTGGCTACTGAGCTCTCACCAGGAGCAACTTCCATTGTTCCATTTGTTGACTTCCTTGATTTGGTTGCTCGTATTGATCGTGCACTAAGTCGCCCTGGTGCCAATATACTTATGCTCGGTCAAAGTGGTGTAGGTAGGTGGGCTACTGATTTTCACATCGTCGGTTTAAACTTAATCATTTGTCTCATGCTTTATTTGTGCATTTTCCCTACAATAATTTATTTAAAATTTATTAATTGGAACTGCCACTTAGATGTGGCTCAAGTATTTGTGAATCACTGCACTAAAGATAGCAATGTTAAGCATAGTTATTTTTAAGGTACGGTGAATAATTTGTGCATGTGTCCTAAAAGATGGATTAAATTTCAAATGCAAAAATGTCCGATTAGCATTTTGGCCAAACCAACCAGACAAAGTTACGTTTCTATAATTAAACAAATATGGATTGCGCGGGCGGTGATAACAATTATTATAATCAAGGTTTCGATCTTGATATAAGCACCTGACCCATTAATTACTATGTAAGTAATTAATGGGTTAGGTGGTTATATTAAGATCGCAACCTTGATTATAATAAAGGTCACAAACAGTATCTAACTGTGTTATATTTAATTGAATGATGTCATGGTTACCGTGAAATTTGATAACTGATATCGTTCAAAGCCAGAGTTTATGGATTTACTGGAATAACAGGTTTTAAGAAATAGTTGTAATTTTCAATTTTGGTGAACTATAGCATTCAATGAAATTTATCGTATTAGCACCATGTACCGACTCGGCAAATATAATGTTAGTACCATGCACATTTACGGTATATAATGTTGGTATGGTGTAATTGACACAATAGCGATAATGTTGGCATCCTGTAGAGACTCGGTATATATATATATATATATATATATATATATTATATATAGGTGAGTTAGCGTTGAAGTCGAATTGTCGTAAGACTTTATATGATGCTAACTCACCAATGGGTTCACACATTCGTATAGGATATTGTGCCGTCCTATTTTACCACATTAATATGAATGATCGCCAATTTTTCATTCGAGACACCGTTACACAAAAGCATATTTTTAATAAATATTTTTTGATTCCACCTTTTAGAACCTAGCAACTCTGTCGGTTCATTGTCACAGAAAATAGATTTATAATTTTTTTAAAAATATTAAATCAGTATGCAATGATCTTTACACGATCAAATAGATTAATTCCACATTATTTTTCCTTCTTTGTTAAAAATATTACAATAATGCTAAATTACTTATAATTTAATTATATCCATTAACTAATATATAAGTAATAAAATTAAACAATCATACTTTATTAATGATATTCCGCGAGTTTCGTTCACGGGTTATTGCTTTGCATGCTTAGTTTTGCAAAGATCCGATTGATCACCGTTTTCCAGTATTCATCTGTATTGTCTTCGATCGGGTTGGGTGCGTATTCGTCCCTTTCTACCGAAGGCTTCAACATCGTTCATACTAACCAATGGAAATGCGGTGTTAAACAATCTTTGTTTTCTTGCTAGTTTTCGGTGCATTCTATCCAGCACTGTCATCAGGCAACTATACACAGCACAATACTCACATTAACAGATTTTAACAAATGTGAGTATTTTGCTGTGTAAAGTGACCTGATGATGGTACTGGATAGAATGCATCGAAACGTAGCATGTAAACAAGGATTGTTTAACAACGCATTTCCAATTGTTAGTATGAACGATGTTGAAGCCTTCGGAATAAAGGAACGAATACGCATCCAGCTTGATCGAAGACAAAACAAATGCATACTGGAAAATTATAACGAAACGGATCTTTGTAAAACTGATAGTGCAAAGCAACAAACCTCGAACGAAACTCGCGAAAAATCATCATATGAAATTTGAACTGTGCAACAACCCTTCAAAACAAATCATTTTGTTAATCAAGTTTGCGAGCTTGAAGTAAACATCAATTAACCAGTCGTCGAACAACATATCAAAACTACCATCGATCACATGTACTGACGTTTTTCGACCTCCCATGAACATCATCAGAGTACGACGGCAACCTGATTAGCGAGGACCAAACCGCATATCATATATATGGAAAGCAAAATTAGATATACGAGTCTCGCTTCTAGAAGTCTCGAATACATTGGTGTTTACTTCAAGCTCGCTACCTTAATTTAAAGAATATTTACCACCATTCTCGCAATCAGTCATTTTTTAATTTTATTTCCTTCATATATGTGGCGAAAGCTGCCAAAAGTTAATGGTTGTGACCGCAAAGAAATTGAGCAGCTAATATTTCAAGTCGAGTACAATGTATGCGACACTACTAAAGATGAGGGCTGCATATCTAATTTGGCTTTCCAGATATATGATATGCGGTTTGGTCCTCGCTAATCAGTTTGCCGTCATACTCTGATGATGGTCATGGGAGGTCAAAAAATATCAGTACGTGTGACCGATGGTAGTTTTGATACGTTGTTCGGCGTCTGTTTAAACACAATTAATATATTTTATAAAGTTGAAATTGGCATTGACCCTACATCAATATGATTAAATTTATCAGCAGTATTTTGAAATTGATTTTCATCTTAGTTGTATTATTTTGGCAATTATTTCTACCACAGAACATAAGTATGAAATATATTTTAACAGTTTTTTGGCAACGAAATTGATCCTTTAAGCTAAAGTACCAATGACGTCCCGTGTAACTCCAATTTTAATGTTCAGGATTGTTAGTACAACACAGCAAAGTGTCGTTAATAGCATGTATTTACGCATTTTGACCTTTCTTCTCCAGATCATTGAAGCCATTACAAACTTGACAGCGTGTTACGTCGCCGTTATTCCTTTTGTTTTCAGATGCTGAAATGCAACACCTACTTCTGGCAGTCTCACATACGTTATAACTAACTGGAATTTCAGTTTCAAACTTTTTTATTTCATCCGTAATTTTAACTATTAATAGGTTAGTTATGTTTTGCGATCGGTTTGAAAAGCCTGGTATATTACTATGATTATGATAATTTGATTTAAATAACTGCTTTTGAAACTTCTGCAATTAATGATTGCTTATATTTAAAACACATTTAAATGGAAATTTAAACTCTCGTATCTGCATTAATATTTAAGCAGCACTGACATAGATTTGCATTTAGGTCAGCTAAGATGAGGTTTTAATTGACGTTAAACTTTTATTGATCTCAGCATTAGTCATGTAAACGGAGCATACTTAAATACACACGTGAGAAACTGCCGTTATTTGTGCATCAGATCTACACGAGGTAATTTTCTCTAATTTCTATCATATCTACTGTCTTGTTGTTTGAAATATTGTCCCTCATACTTGTAGGCAGGCGTACGGCATTGTGCCTAGTTGCTCAGTTACACCAAATGGAAGTGCTTCGTTTGCGCAATCCCAAGCATTGGCAACGAACAATAAAGCGGGCCGACAAAAGCGGTCATTTGTCTGTCCCACCTCGTGGCGGTTTGAAATCAACTAGTGGATCGGTAGTGTCGGATTTAAAGGCGGCCTGCCAGATAGCTGGGATCGATGGACAACGTTGTATTTTGCTTGTAGAACAACAACAGGTCTCGTTGACAGTTCTAGCTGTTCTTAATTGCCTTCTCGCCGGAGGAGATGTGTCGGGTCTGTACAGTGCTGAAGAACTAGAAGTGATAGGAAACAATCAGTCCAATTTGACAGGAACCTCCCTAAAGGCAAGCAGTTAAAATGTCTTACCGTGTCGTGCAGAAAGTACACAAAGCTTATCACTTTATTAATTATAACATTGTTGCGTCTAGAAATTAGTTGAGAATTATTTTCAATAAAAAAAAATTTCAACACATGGAAGACGTTTTAAATTCAGATGGATTTTAAGTAATCAATGTTTTTGTCGGGGCTGATGATAATTCATTTAATCAAGCTTGTGAAATTGAGATGAGCACCAATCAGATTTTAAATTACCAGTGGCTGACTGTAGTCTGAAACATGGAATTTGTTTCGTGTTGCCTAATTAAAATGTGTTTATAAGTCTTCTTTTTAATATTATTCAAAGAATAAAGCAATACTAATAGAAATATGTACCTTTGCGCATATTTACAAGAGTAGTCTGTATAGATATGGTTTTGTAAATGTAGATTGCAAACAAACTTTTTGAACAAAGTAATCATTCAACATAGAAAGCTATAATCGATTTTTGCTACCAAACCAGTTCATATTTTTGGGGTTAGCGTAAATTTTTGTTCGTTTTCTTTTTTAAAATCACTTTTAATATTAACCTTTTCTTTCATTAAACGAACATTGATTGCGCAGACAGTGATAACAATTACATTAATCAAAGTTGCGATCTTGATATAAACACCTGATTATTATCTACATATATTTGTCGGTATAAACTAAGTTTTTCATAGTGTAGAAAAGGCAATTCATCCAGTAGTCCGGTTTATTTGTTTGGCTCAAGTATCGTTCAAAACATTATATAACGTCCATAATGCGAAGTTTTAGTTCTTAAATAAAGAAAAATAATAAGGATATATCAGTAAATGATGGATACACCACGCAACAATACTTGAAAGGTACATAAGATGTTATCTAACGGAAAACGCTTGCTTCATAATTGCGAAATATTCAATAATGCTCTCCAGTTATCACCGTAACGATCATTTTTGTCTACAATGCTATCAACCATGCCAGCCGTATTTTTATGAAGCGCATTCATATTATTCTATAAAAAAATCACTAACACAAACGGATACTGAGTCAAGAGATAAATCGAACTTTTTTCTGATGGAAAAGCATAAAAGTTATTCAACACCAAGACTAATCAACAGCAAAACAATAATTGGGGTCTTCCACAAGTAGTCATAAATTGGTTTTTAAGGAGGAACATATTGCCTAAATATTTTAAGATATTGAAAACTTATTATTTAAAGAGCTAAAAAAGAGCCGAAAATTTACAACTCTAAACTGAGAAGGAATCAAATTATTCATGTGTATATTCTTCAATGAAAATTCATTCAGATAAAATCAACTAATTAAACTTGTTTTTCGGTATTTGCACATTTGATGCTAAAAATGAAGGCTAATTGTTTAAAATAATCTGGTTTTTTTCTGTCTGCGACAAATTTAAACTTTGATATTGTTGTACTAGAACATTTCCTCTTTATTGTAATCCGACTTATTTACGAGGTCATAGTTTTATTCTTATCGACATTTCAAAACGGGAAGAAATAGTAAGTCACTTTTCACAAATCATCATATACTAGAATAGCATAATAATTACTCCCGCTAAATCCGTCATTTGTAATTAAAACTTGGAAAATTTCCCGAGTAACATAGATTCATTCATGAAATTTGCGAGGAACACAATTTGCATGTAAAGTTCCCAATTTCTCCGATTCGCCTGCTCAATCACAGTGCTGGTACATTTGTATGGCTTGCAAAACCTTTCTATTAGCCTATGGATGGGTTATTTGGTTTATCAATAACGAATTGGTGCTATTTTTCCTTGAGAGTAGTATATTTTGTACTTAATCTATTTAGTGCGCTTAATATCTTTATTTTTCATGCCCTTAACTTGACACCATATTAGCAAATGACCTACTATATCATCTTAGTAGGCACGCTTGGTTCTTTTTCGTAAATATAAATCTGGCCAATTATCATTCTATTCAATAAAGACACCATTCTCCATAACTTCAAACATTATTCTGTTATTCAAATAAAATTAATAAATATTGGTTGCGCGGGCGGAGATATAAATTATTTAAATCAAGGTTGCGACCTTTATTTAAATACCTTACCATTAAGTACATTCATTTGTCAGTATATACTAAGCATTTTATAATGTAGAAAAGACAATTTATGCAGTATACCGGTTAGGTTCTTATTAGGATCTCATCATTTATTGTCCAGTATTTTCCGCGGATAGGGCTCAAACCTGGGCACGTCTGATTCTGAATCTGTTGCTCTAACCATTGAATAACCCTGTCGCATAGAAAAGGCAATTCATCCAGTAGATTGGTTTCGTCCTTATTGGGAACTCATCACGTATTGTCCAGAATTTGCCGCGGACAGGGCACGTCTGATTCGGAATCTGGTGCTCTAACCACTGAGCTACCCTGCCGCACATAAAATCTAACTCATCCAGTAGACCGTTTTCGTTCATAATGGGAACTCATCCGGTTTTGTCTAGAATTTTCCGTGATAGGGTAGTTCAATTGTTAAACAACAGATCATCAAAGAATAATATTTTAAAACCTACGAGTCAAGTGCAGATAATTAGGTTTTTATAGCGGAAAGACGTACTTGTCTCTACGTATGTATACGAATATGTACAACTATATTTGCCTATGTAATGGCATTTCTTGGGTTTTTGTTTTATTTTTGCCATATTACTTAATCAAAAATTTCTACATTTTCAATTGTACGTAGGAGGCCGCAGCAGAATCAGGTTTTCGTGGGCCTCTGAGTAGCTTCTTTTCAACGCGAATTCACGCAAATCTTCATATAGTCCTTGTTCTGGATGTGAATAGTATCGTTGCAACAACAGATTCTTCTCCTGACAGTGCTGCTCCTGACTTAATTTCCCTGCAAGCCAATCCGTCGTTAGCCAAGCACTGTGATGTACACTGGCTCAGTGGATGGAGTGAAGCGGGAATGCTTGGTCTGCCAAGAAGACTGACTGAGCTCGCGCACAAAGGCAATTTACAACAGAGTGATTGTGCGCAAAACTATCAGATGCAGCCGCAAATCTTTCATGATAAAATGAATAAACACGATAGACGTGTTCAGGCTCCTTCAAAGGAATTTTTAATGAATACTTATAGATCAGGTAAGACCAGTTAAGAAACATTACTTTTGTAAATAAAATACTTTTATGCAACTTTTTAGTATGATGATTACATTAAATTATTTATGAAAAATGCTTAAAACGTTATAATTTTATATGATGTTGGATCAAAACAATTATTTTCACCTATTAAAGCGCTACATATATTATATATCGTCATATAGCAACGCTAAAAAACCTATTTAACTATATAACAGTTAAATACTGTTTTTTGCGGAGAACTTATATATATGCAAGTATGTATTACGTGTTGCGAACCTAGTAACAAATTAATTCGGTTGTGACCAGAAGGATAAACCAAAGACAGTATGAACGGAAAGTCTAATCTCATGCACATTCATTACGTGCTTCCTGGCGACTCATCAGGAGGAGCCGGTATTACGCACTTTAACCACCATATATTTGGGTGAGGAATGTGTAATAATAGGACGGTACAATCTCCTAGACGAATGTGTAAATCTATTGTAGTAAAGCTAACATCATATAAAGTCTTCAAAATGCGATTTCCTCGCTAACTCACACTACATAATATATATACCAAGTCTGTAAAGGATACTAACACTATTGCTATTGTGTCAGTAACCGATACCAATTATTATTATCACACATTCCTCACCCAAATATATAGTGGTTAAGGGGCGTAATACCGGCTCCTACTGATGAGTCGCTAGTAAGCACGAAACGAATGTGCATAAGATTATACTTTCCGTTCATGCTGTCTTTGGTTTATCCTTCTTGTCACAAATGAACTAATTTGTTACTAGGTTCGCAACACCTAATACATACTAACATATTTTAATGTTAAGATCCCTAAGAGTTTGCTCGTTCAGCATGTTTCCAAACATAGGAAATGGCTTTAATTCGATGTTTTATATTATATTGCTTAATCTTAATTTTAATAAAAGCACTCTCACTATTCAACTAATTCCGCATTAATTTAATATCTGCTACCTTCCAAATCAAGAAAAGATAACATTTAATAGTTATAATAACTATTTTATAATTAATTAGTAAGTTTTAAGAATACATAAAATTACAAAAATTCTACGAAATAAATTTTATATTTTCTTTTTTGCAGAGCTTGTTATTGGTTGCAACACAATGCTTCTAGATTTGGGCTAGATTTCACTAAAACTGACCAGTACAACGTTGAAATAACACCTGATACTCCAGCCAATTCGAACATTCTGATCTTGATCGACCTAAATTAACAAATTTCTTGTTGTATATGACATTATTCAATGAAATATATAGAAGCTATATATTTTCTGTTGCGAATCTCTAATATGTATTTCATCATGTAGTAGATATTGCTTAACTAGCAAGAAATTATTTCAAATAGGATGTGAAGATATGCCCAAATTCGAACATGCACCGGAAATATAATTGAAATTTGCTATCCAATCCTTTTATACCACTTGAGACTTATTTCCAAAACTAATTGCCAGTCGACGTGATTTTCACGTTTTAAAGTTCAATCGAACTGTTATTGTCTGTAAAAGAACGCCGAATGCCAGTTTCTTTCTTAATTTTCATAAATATTTTAAATTTCGATCGAATTTAACGAAATGTTTGCGGGATATTCAGTTTTCATACATGTAAAACATTTATTCACTGGTATCGATTTTTTTTAATTTTACACAAATGCTTTTGCTCTATCGTACGAACTTGGGTAATTGAGAATTTAAAATTAATTAATTTTAATTTAATTTAAATAAGAAAACAAGACAAATATATTTGTTTATATTGATCAAAAAGAAGACAAATAACTAAACATAATTTCGCATAGTATAATGAAAGTCCCATGGAGATACCAATGTACGATAACAACATATATTTATAAAAATCAGATTTCAAATAGATAATCGTGATCACACTCTTCATTTTGGTTTTGATATAAGAAGCGTTGTATTGATTTGCTGCACTTTTTAAAGGAAAAATATGTTTAATAATAGATGTAAGCGTTACAAAACAATAATGTTTTGCCACAATGGTCGCATGTGCTCCGATAAGTGTGAGATCAGTCTTCCTCAGTATTTTCTTACGTGATATTAACCACGGGTACAATTCAAACTTTAGATCTAATTAGATGCAAATTTGGGTGGGATTTCGTCTTTGGCGCTAGGCAGGGTAAATGTAATGGTGTACGTAATCAAAACCTAGTTGCAAAATTTAGGAATGCCAAGGTAGAATGCAATCGTTTTTTCACGCTTCAATGCCTCTTCACATTAATAATGTAAGTCAACATACACTCATTTTTGATCTGCTCTACAGACGTTCCCAATGGGTTTTATTATAGAATTCGTCTTCTGATTATCTGCGAAACGTAGTGGATAGCCGTAAATGATAGGATTATACCGGAATCTAACTCACTCTGCAAGTATTCAGGTGAACAAATACACAGTAGTCTATATTACAAAGCCTTAACAAAGGCTTATTCTACCTAAAGACGCAATACGTGATTTTATGATATCGAACAATTTGACATCGGTTTATGTTACTATACTAAAAATACGCATTGGTTTGTAAGTAACCCGTAAAATCTTACGGCAACAATAGTTCAAATGGGAATGGTTTCAAAGGTCTGTCGTATAGTTCTGGCTCTAACGAATCTCAATACACTGGAGATCTTAAACGCCGTTTTAGTTTTATTACCTTCTTCTCTGTCAAATCTTTAAATAAAAATTATATGTTGTCTAAATATAAGAATTTAAAGAAAATTTTAGAAAAACTATACCATGTTCTAGATATAAAAAGTTGTTTTTCGTTAAAAAGCTGGGGAAAATATTAAAATCCTTCCTTTATCGTTGATTATAACGCAAACCTTTGTGGTTTGTCAGCAAATTTAGGCATAATAAAGGTTTTTGGTCGTATTAAATCTTCATGATTTCATCAAGATATAGTAAACTACTGTCTAAAGTTCTTTCTATAAGCTTAAAAACGCCTGTGTTGACAATACGATCAAAATTATGTGGAGTTTTTTCAACGTTCAGAATTTTGGATAGTGATAGTTTGGTTCTTTCTTCATATAGCTCAATGGCCTCTAATTATAAGCTTTTGGAACACCGTAGAATATAGCCTGTATTAAGATTAGCAATAAATTATTATTTGAATCAAAGTTGCGATCTTAATATAAACACCTGTACCATTATGTACATGCATATGTCATTTTAAACCAAGCAATTTATAGCGTAAAAATACATTTCATCTAGTTGACCGATTTCGTCCTTATTGGGAACTCATCACGTATTCTCTAAGATTTGGCGCGGGCTCGAACTTGGGCACGTCTGATTCGGAATATGTTGCTCTAACCACTGAGCCACGCTACCGCACCGAAACGCAACTCATCCTGTAGACTGTTTTCATCTTTAATAGAAACTCACCATGCATTGTTCAAAATGCTTTGTTTATACTGACAAATGTATGTACATAATGGGTCACATATTTATATCAAGATTGCAACTTTGATAAGAGAAATTGCTATCACCGCCCGCACAACCAATGTTCATTTAACTATAATAATAAATTAGTTTGAGATATTTTTTTACGTATATTAATGTCGTAAACTCTACGTTTGCCAAACTAACAACGAGAATCAAATAATTAATTATAGAAAACATTCACTTAAAAGTTCATTTCTACACAGGCTTATTTTATTTTGACATAATTATTTGTTAAGCTTTTGGAACTTTTATATCAATTGCATTCTCTGTATTTTGGTAATTGATGACGGCCAAACAGAAAGAAATGGCAATAGGTAAAATGAAATTCACAGATAATTGAATCGAGAAAATTAATTAATTGCTCATTAAAATTGGGCCAACGAGCATCGTTTACTGCATACGAACTACTTATGCGACGACACTCCTAAAGAAATCAAATATTGGTAGGAAATTTTCTTTTTAATACAGACTATTATTCTATTTCGGAGCTATTGGCAATTTTTTTTGAATCAGTGATTTTGTTCTCTCCTGGTTACGAAGCTTAAATTGCACATAGTTTTAACTGCAGCATAGATCATCTTCTTTCTTTTTGGAAATATTTTTAAATAGTTATACGGCAATGAACAGAATACAGTAGATCTCTGCCTCAGTATCTTCGAAAATTCTTCCCAATATCCAAAGCGTTTGAGAAAATATTGCTCACTGCTTTTACTGATTTTTATGAAATCCGCGGAAATTTTCTTCTATATGTGAAGTTTTGATTCTAACTTGCTTTAAATAATATGCAATTTTGAGAACCGCTACTTGGTGCGTTCAAAGCGTTTTGCCAGTGTACGCCTATATAATTTATGACTGTGCAAATGAGGATAAATTTTTGCAGGTATAATTCGAACTAATCGAATCTGAAAGCACTTGATTACCAAGTATTGAGTCAATCGAAATTGTGAAATAGTAGGTGATATTCGCAGGCTACGCTGTGCATAAAACCTTACAAAACTTAAAATAAAGTAATGCTTAATGTCGTTCCATCGAGAATCAATGACGTACCTGATTGGACTTGTAGTACTTTTAGTGTCTGCTCTCTGAAGTTTTTCAGGTACATTCATAAGACAATGTTGCACCAAAAGAAACTAATTTGTCCACAGCATTTATGTGGTGAATACTCTGTTTGAGCAGTTGCATGTTTGAACCATTCCATTAATGCCATCAATTTCTCACCAGCTGGATGAGTAATTGTAAATTTAAAAGAATAAACGACTTAAATATTTTTATATTATTACTTTGTGGCAAAAAATATTGCATCCAACATGAAAATTACTTTTTTTATGCTTATTTAAAAAAGTAGTTACAGTGATTATATTGACTTGGATAGTTTGAATTTATCATACAACATCAATAATCAAAGGCCTAATCATGAAGGATCTTTTTGAACGTTCGTGAAAACCGAAACATATAGAAGTGCATAGATATGAGAATGCGCGCGCATAAATATATACATACATACATAACACATACTTTAATTCTTCGTGATAAGTTAATGCAAGTAGAGCTGAGGTGATCATCTATAA
This sequence comes from Eudiplozoon nipponicum, assembly GCA_029291075.1. Taxonomy (NCBI): domain Eukaryota; kingdom Metazoa; phylum Platyhelminthes; class Monogenea; order Mazocraeidea; family Diplozoidae; genus Eudiplozoon; species Eudiplozoon nipponicum. The sequence continues at coordinate 11,486 of JAQBSW010000883.1, read as the reverse complement.
CGTTCATTTGACCAGTTGCGCTGAGTTTCAAAACTAATATTAATTACCCATACCGAGTCGATTAATTTTCCACACTCGTTATCGCAAACATAACTTAGACACTTGTTACCAATACCCAAGCAAACATTTATTGCCTATTTTAATGCAGGCATTTTGTTAACTTATTCCACAGTTAGAAGAGTATGTAACGACTAAAGCTTTCGGCAATTTGCCATTCGTTGTTTCTCATTGCTTCTAAAGGCATGCACTGACGTTCATATTTTAGGCAAAATTATCTTTTGAAATGATATTTTCGACCTTTCGAAATGCATAAGCCCTATTTTCTATCTGATATTTAGCCATTTGTAATAAGTGTACAAAAAAATTATAGATATGCACTATTGCACAATTTACCTATATTCTGACTGACAATTAGATTTAGAATTATTAGTTTTAATTTAAATTTTCAAGTCATATCAAATATAGGCATAGAAAAGCTCGTTTAACAGTAATGGAAATCGAAAAATATTTTATGCATTGAAGCATAATTTTTCACGTAAAACGTGTTATATCGCACAATTAAATTAATTAATTTCATTTTTTAAATCTCAGCTCGATTAAAATATATCTTAATTTAAATGAAAATTTATTAAAGCTAAAGAATATTATGTTGGATGACATGTTTGCATTGTGTAGCAAGAATTACGAGAAAATTGCACTTGCACAAGCACAAACTCTAAAAGTTCATTTCGGTTTATTGAATTTATTTAAAAATTGGATATATATGTTGCTTAGATTCAAAAGACAGATTTCACAATACGCAGTTCTGTTTCGTTATTCTAAATACAGTATAATGTGCCTGCAAGATTGCACTTTTTAACTGTCCCACGTATCTTTTTCAAATCAATATCCGATATAGGGCATAATCCTAGCTCCTACTGATGAATTACCAGTAATTAAACGGTCCTTGGTTGCGCGGGTGGTGATAACAATTATTAAAATCAAGGGTGCTATTTTGATATAAGCACCTATATATATTATTCGCACGGTGAATTTGTGATAAGGATGTGATGATTTTTGCGTTTGTATTGCACAAAGGAAAGTTTGCGAGGTTGTAATGGTATAGCCGAAGAATTCCCTCATATTTTGGCTATGAAAGTGCGAAAAGTTATAAAAACCGGTAAATCCTGAAGGCAGTTAAAATGTCAATGCTTATCCACTGCAATGTAAGAACACTTTCTTGCAGCCAACTTATAGCGAGCAACTGCATTACTTAGGCCAGAGCCGAAGCTAGTAGGCAACTGCTCCAACTTCCTAAATTGTTTTGCGCAAATTTTATTTTATCAGGTTAAGTAATCACTTTTTTTAGCTGAAACATGTATATTATTGAGTAAGTTTAAAACTGAAGATCCTCAATATATTGCCAAAAATATTGATATGAAAACTCATTGATCATCATCTTTGAATTGTACAGTACTAATATTTTTTGTCTATTTCGCCAGTAAGCACGAAACGAACGTGCATGAGATTATACTTTCTGTTCATGCTGCCTTTGGTTTATCCTTCTGGTCACAACTGAACTAATTTGTTACTAGGTTCGCAACACCTAATACATACTTGCATATATATTAGTCCTCCGCAACAAACAGTATTTAACTGTTATATATTTTGATTTGAGTTGGAACAAGAATTTATCCAGATACAAAGAGATTGATATATAGCTAAAAAATATTTATTATCCTGTTTTAACTAGCTTTTAGCCGTATATATTTGTTGTTTGTTTAATTTATTGCATTAGACGAACGATCATGATTCCTGCCCTTACTGATGTGATGCTTTCATCCATCTACCATGATTATATAGTAACCATTAAGTGGTTGAACTTGGAAATATTGAAAAGAATGTAAACGAGCCAGATTTCCAGGACAATTTTAGGCTCCTGGCTTTAAAGGCATAAAATTTGTTTTGAAAATTCCAAACATTGGAGAAATTATATGTAAATGGTCCCTATCTAACGTATAACATGCGTGGAAAATGAAAATAATGTTTCTTTAATGGGCTTTGTAAAATGATGCATAAAATATTCTCAGTTAGGTTGTTTCTGGAAATTACTAGATCTAAATGGATTTGCAGCGTTTAATTATTAGAATAAGTGCAGAAATTGCACAGTTGACACTGGCAATCTATATAAGTTGTTGAGTGGGCTCCTTTAGAATAGAGATTTATTCAATATTTTATCACCATCTGTGCGAGACAAAATTAACTTTGCTTATATGAAATATACCTCTAAAATGTATATATAAGCAATATCCTTTTAACAAGTAATATAGTGTTAGTAATATAGAAGCAGATATGGGACAGATTGTTGCAACTTTAGACCAAAAGTAATATGGGCAATGATCTAACTGATGCAAAGGCTGGCTAAAATCATAACGTAGTACAATACTGAAAATAGCATGAAAAATGCGGTATTGGTAACTAAGGAGATATTTTACATGAATGAATTAAATGCGTTCAGTTCAAATATCGGTCATGGTAACTGTGTCTACTACTAATGAATCCTAATTAGAACGCAATCGTTCAAATACAAAATTTGTGTTCGCTGGATTACATAAAGTTTAGCTCATAAAGAAAATAAATATTATCAAATACTGTCATTTAAATTCTTTCTATATTTTTTTAAAGGGAATCGCAATAAATATTTCGCCAGCATAATTTAAAAACGGATAGTTTGATGACAAGAATTAAAAAGATAGATTATCGCGCTTTATTCCATTTAAATTACGTGTTATAAAGGTTAGTAACAAAATTATATTTAAACGTTTATAATATATATATATGTCAAATTAAGATATAATGGAAAAATTTGTTTACAAAAATGACTTCGTTATAAACTATACATCACATAAAACAGTAACTGCAATCCCTGTATTGCATGAATTGCATTTTCCATCTCACGCAATTTTTAGTTTATACCAGTATTACACATTTTTCGGTATAAGTTAGTAAATATATAGATCTACTTCAGAGCGACTTTATTCTGAATGAGCTACACTTCAGGGGGGTGACATTGCTGTTGAAAGTGAAAGCACAACTGTTTTTAGTTCAAAGCCAAAAACATCTTCCTATATAACATAAAAAACGTAAAATTCATGAAAATTACAATTTCATACCAATTTTGATTGATTTTTCATCGTATGGACACCCATTATCGTCATTTTCACTGCAATGGTCCAACTTTCTTACGACGATCAGCTGGTATAATCAACACAATATCGGTGTGCATATACATTTATGTATAAATCATAGTTGAACTAAAATGATGAAAAAACACATGGAATTGCTGGAAGTAATTTTTTCTGAGTGTTTTAGTTCGATTGCGCTAAAATATTGCCATGAAATTTAACTGCACAATTGCTTAAATTACGTGGGAGACATACAAGGTTTTCCAAATGAATGAATGAAAGTTTTTAGAGGTATTATTATACATGTGTCATGCTTGTAAGCAGAGACAATTTAATTGGCAGAGCAAATCCCGTCTTTATCGACATCACCGTATTCAGTATTAGCGATTAAATTGGGAATAATCAATTGAGAATGCCCGAATTAAAGGCTGTTTCCTCTCTTTTAAACGTTCTTCAGCACTATTAACTTTAATAATTTTCAATATAGGTAAATGCACGTATTTAAGTCCAGGCCAAGTGGCTAAAGCCTGTGCTCGCCTCCACGATTTGTCACCGCGCAACATTCCCGGACTAACTACTCCACGTCGATATGTGGCATTATGCGAAACCTACCTCAGGCTAGAGAGACAACACAGAGCGAATATCGTAACTCAGTTATCCAGGCTAACAGGTGGGCTTACGAAGCTGGATGATGCCAGGCAGCGAGTAGCTCAATTACGCCGCGACGCTGAAGAGCAAGGAAAAAAACTAAAGGAGAAACAAGCTGCTGCCGACAAGGCGTTATTCGCCATTACGACCGCCATGCAGGTAATAAAATTGAGTTTAAGTTTGTTTTTTTGGTTAGTTATCGATAAGTAAAATACCACCACTATTTCTCCTAGAAAACTTGTTAATTAAAAAGAAAAACTTTAGCCAAATTTATGATTTAGGTGAAATCAAGGCTATGTGGGAAAAGTTCTTTGAAACAGATGCGTTGAATGTCTGTATTTGTTAGAAACTCGCTCCAAGCAAGGATTTTGTCACGTACAGCCAGATATTTGTATTTTACCTAGTCATTTGAGTCGAAGGTCTTCGATTTGGGGCCATTTACCTCATATCTTATATGACAGTGGAGGTCCCGTGACCAACGTTCTGTCAGTCTTTTCCATACTTTCCTAAATACACCACCCATACATGAGGTAAACTTAAACCTTTCCATCATTTATTATGTATACCTAAATATAACGAAGTATTATTCACAAATAAACATAACTTAGTACTTTCGTGTTAATTTATACATTGGTAAACCTGCAAAAGCAGTGCATAGTAGAAGGCAATTTAATAATAATATTATACCTGCCTAAAATATTGTTCATTAGCTATAACTTAAAAAAATATCAATCTTAATCTACCAACATTTACAATGATTTTATCTGCAAAATAATAAGTAAGATTAGAATGAAATCGACTAGAACAGTGTAGATTTATTATTCCAATCGATGATCGGAACTGCAGATTACGGTGATGCTACTTGTGATAGATTAACCAGTGTTGATGTCATCGTGTAAAGATTTTCTTTGCAACACGTGGACAATGATATGCTAGACTTTGTCTTTTTTTAAATTAGCGTTAATGCCACCAAAGTCCACCATTCGAAAAAACAAAACCTGTAACTCAGAAGATGCTGAGTTTTAAAGGGTGTCGACCTAATGAAAACTAAGCGCCCTACCTTATTAAAGAAGCTCAGTAACAATGTCGCTTGCACCTTTACGCATTGATAAACTACCTCGAAGGTCCTATATTAGGATGGATCATCAACAGTATAGCTTATATAAGGCGTTTACCCAAAGGCTTAGATAACGATCTCAGTTCTTCAATTCGCCTAATAATGGAAAAGATTAATTGAAAGGCATATAATTAAGGAACCATAGACTGCGACGGTGGTGATTAAAAAAATGTTAAATGAAGTATGCAGAATTTAGATAAAAGCCAATCCTATTTTATTTTATCTGTCTTACAGAATAACTAAATTATTGATGGTACTGCATAATTTTGATCTCCTATGATCATCATCAGATTATAATGGCAATCCGTATAATGAGGATCAAACCACAAAGCATATAAACGTTATGGCAATATCCGAGATGCGTCCCTCGCCCGTAGTAGTCTCGCATAAATTGTCCTTATTTCCATAATTCAACTGCATTGCTTCTATGCAATCACGGACGTAACTTTTTTTTGTGGCCTTCACCACACGTTTAGAAGTTATATAATTAAGCAATATAGGATTAGATGAGTGTGGATAACAATAATTTAAGTCAACTTTCTGAATTTCATAGCAACAACAATAACAATAACATTAATCACTTCATGCGCAATCAATAATTGCTCAATTTAATAACACATGGGCAGGTAGTAAAACCATTATCTTATAGTTTGTGACTGCAACTGGCATTCCAGTCGAGGTAACTGCATTTGAAACTAATATGCTTGAGATCCGAGTTTCTAACGTTGTATATCAACATATAAGTTGCGGTTTGATCCTCGTTAGTCAGCTTTCCGTCGTGCTCTTATGATGACCATAGAAGGTTGAAACGCGTACGCGACCAATTTTGTTTCATTCAAGTCTACACCTTCTGCAATGAACCACCAATACAAGAATAAATCTTGAAAATTTCTATTTTTACTTTGAAATATTCAATTATAACGAAGTATTGTGAACAAAAGTTTTTAACTTCCAGTTGTGCTTTAGTTCAGACTAATAAGTTTACGGGAGCAGTGCACAATAAATGGTAGTTTTAAAATAATACTATGCAAACCAAAATGCATTTTCTATTAGTTATAATTTATAAATGCCAATGTAAATCCGCAAACATTTAAAATAGATTAATTTGCTAAATAAATGCAAACGTTATAATGAAATAAACTAAAGCTTTGTTGACTTTATTTTTCCGATCGTTAAGAGAAATTGTAGATTCTGCTGCTGAAAACTTTAACATACTAATGAGTGGTGTTGTCAACGCGGCAATATCTTCTAAACAACACAACAATTATAGTCCTGTCAATTTTTTTCTAACTTGCGTCACAAGCAAACCTTGTACTTGTGGAAAAATTGGAGATCCACATTCCAACTTGAAATTAGGTACACTAAAATGTTAGCGAACCAGCGCAGAAGAAAACTAATTTAGGATTTAAACATAGGCCTAATTACTTCAAAAATTCATTTAATTAATATCTTCTCTATTTCTCCCATTCATCGTAACTCTTTAGGTCAGAGTAAGTCTTTGACTTTGCCTATATCTCTAACGAATTAATTATTGTTTTTCCCTATCACGACAAGGCGCCATTTTCAAGTCAAACTATTTCCACTGAACACAAACCGATTTTATAATAAATGTGTGACAATATTGTTTATGCTTTGGCGCTTGTAACGCTTAAATAACTTATTTATTAATCTTTGTAACTGTTCGCAACTCGCAAGTAGTATAGAAATCAATAGTAGCTGATTTAGTGGTTCAAACTTTCAATCATTGTCAAACTAAAGAGCGGTAATACAAAATATTCAAATCAAGCTTTCGAGCTTCGTAGAAACACCAATCAAATTAAATATACATTTTTAAATATAATCTAAGAATTGTATAGTGTAAAAAAGGCAATTCATTCAGTAGACCGGTTTCGTTCTAAATAGGAATTCTCCACGTATTGTCTAAAATTTGCCGAAAACAGGGCTCGAAACTGGGAACGTCTGATTCAGAATCTGTTGTTCTAAGCTCCAAATCACCCGCCGCACACTACTTACAATTTCAGTTAAATATTTACTAATGATACTTGGTTAGCCTTTCCTTAAGTTTTCGGCTATATGGCATCTGTTTAGACCTACAGATCCAACTAACCACCTCAAATCTATCATTATCTAATAGACAACACATACCGAAGCAGACGTGCTCAGGTTCAAGCACGGTTCGCGGAAAATTATGGACGGCATCTGAAAATTTCTCAATAAAGACAAAACCGGTCTACTGGATAAATTGCCTTTTCTACATTCTACAATAAAAAGTTTATTCTGACAAATGTACGTATATAACTGGACTGGTGTTTATATCGTAATCGCAACCTTGACTAAATTTAGTAATTTTTATCACCGCCCGCGCAACCAATTTTCAGTTAATTAGACGAACTAAGTCGTCTTGATAGGTGGGCGGAACACTTCAAACACTTCAATTTTCTTGGATACATACGTTGGTCTCGATCTTCTTATGTTTGTCGGCATTAACAGTGTGGTATGTTAATCTCGAATAACCATCAGAATAGGATATACGTGATGCAATCCTACCTCGTGGCAAAGCTGCAGGACCCAATGATTTGCTTTCGAGCTTATTAATGGATTGTGACGATTTAATTTCTGGAGCATTGACCAACCTGCTTTGTACTATATGAAATGAGGAGGCCCATTAACTTGCTTGGAGTAAGTCAACCATAATTCCTATCGGCATAAAAGACAATTGTACCCCGTATGATAACCATCGTGTTGCAATAATGACTCCAGTCGAATATTGGGTATTTGCTTTAATTAGCTTACACTGTCTTAGCGCATTGTGTGAATAGTATACTAGTGAACATCAAGCCTGATTCTGATCAGGACGAAGTTGTATAGACAATATTTCACCTTAAGTTATGTTTTTGAACAGGTACATGTTTATAGCCGTCCAACAGTATCTGTCTTTCTAGACTTCAATTGTGCATTTGTCAAAGTGGATTACAATATTCTATTCGATATTTCGTCGAAAATTGGTGTGTCCAACAAAATTGTAAATATTAAACATGCTCCCCACACAAACATGTCTGGTCGTGTTAATGTCTATAACGAATAAGCACACAACTTTATTGACTGCAATGGTGTTCTTCAAGGCTGTCCACTTTTCTCATTTTTGTTTAATTATGTTATAGACGCTATTATGAATAACACTCTTACATACGTCAAGGATGCAAGTGTCGAAGTTGTTCCGGGTAGCAGATTAGTCGATCTTGAGGCAATATGGCATTATTATTCGATAATTTAGATTCAACTCGGGCCACCTTAAATAGATTGGTTGCCGTTTTTCTGTCTTCCATCTTATTGTAAAATCCTTTTACAGGATCACTTACCATTCACTCCATTTCTGTGATTACAGAGTAAAGATTTGGATATAGTTGGCAGATCTACATAGCCTGTTAGCTTTATGAATATGTCTAACGAAATGTGTATGAGCATCGACTTAGCTAAAGTAGTCTTCTCCAACCTTCATGTTTATGTAGAAACACGAGTATTTCACTCTGCCATTAACCTCGTGTTTTCAATGTATCTGAACGTGCAGTTTTATCATACACTAGTGAGAGTTTATGATTTTAGATGCTTAAAGGTACTCGGGCACCGTTGATCAAGAAGCATAGCACATTTTGGTTACCAACAACAAATAACCAACGCTAACATCCTCAGACTTATTTCTAAATTGGCTAACAAGTGCCTCCCGTTAGAAAAACAAATAAGGCTCCATCAACTACGATGGCCCGATCACATTTTCCCTATGCCATCAATTCGATTATCTAGTAAAGCATTATTCTCTCACTCAATGCGAGATGGACGCAAGAAACAAGACGGAAAGATTTTGACAGGACAGAAACAGCATAAGTCAACTACGTACAAATTGGGTAATATGGAATCCATTCTTCTGCCAGGATGTGATCTATGTGTGTATAATAGTGTTTGGTTGAACACCCTGCGCGAAATATCGAGTCGAGCTCAATAGCAATCTCGTTGGAAATTTCTTGTAGAATCATCTTTTTACCTTCCTCTTCTTATTTGGGCAGATTTATTTGCAAAGTTCGGTTTTACTTATGGTGTGATACAGTGAAAGCCGCAAGGAAGCTGTATTGCCGATGTTACCTTGCTTTAAAGCTGACTTGCCTTACTGATGATGTGTAGAAGTTCAGATTGTCTCATTTCTGAGTGTTATCTGAGTAAATATACTCATTGTTAGTCGAGCCCTCCCTTATAAATCCGACTCCTCTAATAATTTTTGTGTCTATATTTTATTTTTGTATTTTTTCTTAATAAAAGCCTATTTTTCTTGTTTTTTTTTCTTATGGATATATGTCATTGAAAAATTACTTACTCATGACATTTGTATTGTTGTGCATGATGATGATGGCAAGAGAGGAATTACTTGAAAACACATGAAACAACCAACATATTCGCAATCTCGATATTGCTAGCTTTATTTCAAATGCAATTTAATACATATTTTCAATTTATACATGCACTCTACCATATTTCTGGTTGTGCTCTTATTGCTTAGGGAGCTGGTGACCAACGAAATGTAATGGAAGATCTCCGAGGAAAGGCAGCCATTGAGTCGAAAAATCTAGAATTACGCAAAGCCAAGATTGACGCAGAGCTGGCAGAAATCGAGCCAGTTCTTTGTGATGCCCAAACTGCTGTTGGCTGCATACGATCGGACTCCCTGTCGGAGATGCGTGCTCTCCGGGTACCACCTGATGTTATCAGAGACATACTAGAGGGCGTCTTACTATTGATGGGGGTACGTGATGTCTCTTGGGTGAGTATGAGAAGTTTTCTGGCTAAACGGGGTGTTCAAGAAGAGATTAAGAACTTCGACGCTCGGCGTATTTCCCCGGAGTTACGTGCTAGTGTGGAGCAGCTGCTAGCCAAAAACGGTTCATCATTCGAACCCAAGGTAAACATGACCTTTATATTCATTTAATCATAGTACGATGTTTTACAAAAAAATTCAGCTGTGATAATTCTGTCTTTAACTATGTATTGAGCTGTTTAAACGCTGTGGCAATACTGGCATCTTGTCAGAATGCAATTACCTTGATTTCTCAACACTTTGGCTTTAGGAATGTTTTTAATCGCTTTAATAACACAACTATCACTCAATGTTGATTTTCTATGTTTTCTCAAATAATCCACGATCGATAACATAACAAGTTTATTTTTTTGAATAGATTCTTTTCTTTTCTTTATCCTAGGAAATTAAATTGACTCTTCATCATTTCTTCCGTGTGAAAAAATTATGACATTCCTCTAAGGAGATTTTTTAAGACTGTGTTGCGCGTCAATCTTTAATAAAACGTTTTTATTAATAAATAGGTGTCAGTTTGACCTATTGAACTATAGGAGTCTAAGCCTCTTAATAGTCCAATTAAAACAAAAATAAGAAAGTGAGCAACATATTATTATGAAACATTTTGTGTGAATTAAGAATTACACCACTATGCAAGTCATGTATAGCATAATTATTATCAGTGTCAAAACCAATCGCGAAAGAAAAACTATAAGAAAAAATTAACAGTGCGACGAAAATTGCAGTCAACGTCGCAATTATAATTTATTTAAAGGATAACCAAGTACCAGAAGGTAAAACAGACAGAAAAATGAAAATAAATGACCTGTCCTGTGCTGTGACTAACACTGGTTGAATTCCAGGTGTTTTGTTACTTTTATATATTTCCGCAGTCTTTGGCGGCTGTCATCTTCAGTTCACCAAACCTTATGAGATTTTAGAAAGCCAATCATGAAGCAAGTGCGATATTTCCTCTAGCCATATACTTTACAATTCTGAGTGTCATTTTATTAGATAGTTGCATGTCAAGTGCGTGTCTGCGTAGATGTCCATAATGGCTATGTTTATCCAATTTAGTGAAACTAGAATAGCAGAAGAGAAATTAACTATTTACTTGTGTTAGACTTTTTCTCTTAAATTCACCATGTGAAATGACGTCAAGGGAAGTAATAAAAGATAAAAGCGAACGAACCATGCAGGTGTGAATTTTTAATCAAACCATTCGAATTACACGTAGGACATTCTTGATTAATAACAGCTGTTGTCATTTCTTTAAATAGTCGCATGACATCTATGAGCATATCTGCTCTAAGGTTCAGTTTTGACATATTTTACAACTTTCCTTTAGACAGATTTTAACATTTTTCACATCCTTCTTTCAATTTAGTTTCCAATTGCAACTGTATTTTCCAAGATCGGCGTAATCAAAATAATATACATTTTTAGTTGTATATCATTCGAAAATATGTTTCTCTTTATTATCACTCACTTTTAATTAACGCAGCAACATAATCTTTCGATATGTCTCAGTGCAGAAGCTCTACCCTTAATAGTTATGTCTGGGTCTTTTAACTTCTATTTTTGTTTTATCAGAAAGTCATCATTAGTCACAGCATTATGAAGATAATTATGGTTAAATTCCGTCCTATGACCAAAATTTAACGCTGAGATTTTTTAAAGAATATCATCGACCCGAGATTTTCCGACTGTCTAATCA